>LPNX011092774.1:206233-238630 GCA_001517045.1 Pseudotsuga menziesii | reverse complement strand
GTTTATATATATATATATATATATATATATATATATATATATATATATTTCTTGATGAGATAAAAATAATATAAAAGAAGATTGTACCATTATTTCTCTATTTGATAATTACTAGAACAGTTCAAAAGAACTATCTTATACACTAAGTTTTATTTGCATATGCGATTAACAGTCAGTATACTAAATGAATTTATTTAGATCATAGGTTTTCTAGGTTAACTTAACTCGATGTTATGGAAACAAATATTATGGAGTTTAACTCAGCATTAAGTAAGTAGACAAAGGAATCTGCTATATAACTTCATTAGAGTTATATACAATATTTAAACTAAAAATAGATTGATGAAAGTTAAACGACCAAGTTTAGCTATAGCAAGTTGGAAGAGTAACTGAACTAAGTTTAGTTTACTAAAATTACTTATATTACTAGTATCTATGTAGAACATAAATAATCAGATCAACGATACCTCTTATACTGCTCAAAGCTGTAAAATGAATAAATTTACTAGCATTCTATTTTATGCTAGTTGAGATATTGATCTTGTTCTGGAAACTGGTAACAAACTTCTTACCTGTAAAAGAAGCATCACTTCACTGCATTAGCTATAAGATAAGTAAGCCTCAATCTCAATTGAAGTTCTTTCCTACTTACCATAAGACAGTAAAACAAATTGTACTAGAAATTAAACAGATGTTTCAATTCCTATTATTCCAAATCATAATCTGCTAAGTCAAATCCTTAACTTTCAATTATGAAAACAAAAACTAATAAGTATGCAGAACTAGAGATTAACAAAATATTCAGTTCTAGTTTAATACTGTTTAAGGTAACCATTAGCAGTTAATTGTCTCTAGGCAATGACGACTACAAACAGTTCATGTTACATGAAAAATTTTAAATTTTTACGAATTTTTGGAGTATTACAAAAAATGGATCAAATTTCCCAATCCTAGGATTTGAACCTAGGATTCACTGTTATCTATTATAATATTTACTATTTAATGTTGATTCATATTGCTTTCATGGAAATATAACCAAGGAAGCGAAAACGCATCCCGGAATTCATAACTTGTATGCATTGAATCCAATTTCTAGTTAATGTAAAGAATTAACCATTTTTTATAATTATGATGAACATATACGATTGCAAGATAGATGCGACCCAAAAACAAAATATAAATTTTAATATGTTGGTATTGGAAAAACCTGCTAAATGCAGAGATGAGACTCGACGTGGCCATTTGGAGCCTGGAAAACGTTGAGGTGAGAGAATCCAAACGTTTCATGGCACTGGCAGAGGACACATTTGGCCCGGATGTTCTGGGTAACGTAGGCATCGAGCGAGATACCAAAGTGAAAGTAAGGCATATCTGAGTGTTTATATAGCTATTGAATGAAATAACAAATCTTTTTATTATGAGTAGACAAACTTTACAAGATCTCCGTCATACAAGATTATACAAATGTTACAAGATATCCCTCATATTAATAGCTGACATAATATAGACAAATGTTACAAGATCTCCATAATAGTTACAACATCTTTGTCATACTCGGAAATATTATTTTTGGCCGACATAATATGGACAAACGTTACAAGATCTCCCTCATATTGGGCTGTAGAGCACCTCTCGGCGCAAAAAGGAATCCATAACTTGTCTTGTGAATGGTCAAAGGCCTTGATAGAGACAAAACACTAAACATGCACCCTACACTTGTCTCTAGGTTCTACAATACAATTTCTAGTGCATATGAGAAACACAATTACCCTCCAAACCACTTATATAACTGTAACGAAATAATGTTATAGGTGGGGAGGAACTGTGGCATGTGGGTAATTCCTAAGAGAGGGAATTCAAACATCCCTAACGTTCTTCCCAAGAGAAGGGAGTGGATAACCATACTCTGTTGTGTGAATGCAATTGGTTTTTCAGCTCTTGGATTTTATCTGTTCAAGGGTAAAAGTCACCTAAAAAGCTAAATCCAAAATTGTGAACCGAGAGCATTCATGGAAACACATCCCATGCATGGATGACCAAAGAACTATTTTTGAACTGGATTTTTCACTTTGCAGCCTCAATATCGGGTGGTGTGTTGCCTAAGAAGAGTCATTTATTGGTTTTAGATGGCCATGGACGCCACATCGCAATGTAAACAATTGAGGACTCAAAAACAGGTTGTTCATTAACTTGTTAACACTGCCTGCCCATGCAACTCACAGCCTTGCAACCCCTCAATCTGTGTGTTTGGTCCCTTCAAGTGTTATTTTAGGTTAGAATGGGAAACATAGATGGAGAAGAACCTAGGGGTAGAGGTAAATAGGTTGATTTAGCTACTAAACTTGTAAGCAAGGTTTTTAAAATGGCTCTCACACTCTCGAACATCAAGGTTGGTTTTAGGAGAATGGGTATATGGCCACTTAAATACGATGCTCTTATCCATGATATTGTTTGTATCCAGGAATTTAATGTGGATGACCATGAGGGGTTGGTTTCCCACGAGCATGTCGATGGGCATGCATATGTAGATGCGGTGAATAATATGTTGTCCTTGTCTCAATGAAATTGATAGGCTACGAATGATGGTTTTGATGATGAATGGGTCAACACAACACAGTATGAACAAGGACCAACAGAAGATAACATGTAAGAGGGAGAACCATACGAAGCATGGGTGGATTATGAAGCACATACTCCATGGATTTTTGGTGAGATCAATGGTGGTAATGGTCCAAGCAGTAATAATGACCCCTTAACATTTCCAACCATGGTATCACAACCATCATGGATGGAAGAAGCAATGATGAACCTGAATAGGAAAGCTGTCACAAACACCAATGATGAAACATTAACATGCCTTTGCAGGAACCATCAATGCCCAATGAAACTATTCATTTTTTTGTATATAACGTGTTAGAAGTTGATCTTAGTGCATATGAGGAGTTCGTTCTCGAAGGGGACAATGTAGTTGAAACTCCTATCCTAGATGCAACAAAACCATCGACAATGAACACACCGACTCTTTGTTGATTCCTAAAGATACCAATGGAGATGGTGCCACCACAACAGGGGACAATAATAACAAATGTTATCCATTTGGGCTGAGGTTCTGAGCTTCTAACATCATAAGACTACATCAACCTTTTTATGGATTCTAAACAAAATAAACGTGAGATGGAAGAATTAAAACAACAGAAGAAAGACATCTCTATGAAGAAAAGGAAGTTAGGTTGGTAGCATCTAGACAACATGCATTGGAAAGGATTGAAATAGAGAAAACCAGGGAAGAGAAGGAGCGTCAGAAGGTACTAGAAAGGTAGGAAAAGTAAGCAAGAAAGGTGCAACATATGGCCAAAAATGATGGGCATATCACTTCAATGACTACTCACCGAGAAGAGGAAAGGAATATGATGGCCAATTCATTGGAACATATTGCATATAGTAGATAGTTTTATATGGACCTTATCAACATTCAATTACCACACTATAATCAGGAAGACACAACTCACCCTTTGTTCCTACAAGTGCATTTCCTAATTCCATGTTTGATTATCCAACCCCCTATATTAACCAAAGAGTGTTGGGAACATCTCATACTTGCGGCTTTTCTATGCCCCCATGGATGCAAGCAACACATTAGCCTCAATCAAATGCAATAAAAACTCCCCGTGCTAATAAAGCATACTTAGTTAGGACAGTCATTCTGGATCAAGCAGGAAACTTGGAATGCTTGGGCAATGAAAATAGTGAACAAAATAAAGCTCCATGATGTTGATCAATGTCAGCTAACCACAAGCAAAGTGGTTTTTTGCAGGTGACAATTTTTTGATGTTGCAGAAGGCTTTTTGGTATTCTGGGAACAATGTTTAGCTAATGTTTATTATAATTCTAAGAACCATACTTTTCAACACTCTAATTGTGATGACTATTTTTCAACACTCTATCAATGCACTTTCAACAACATTCCCACTTTCAATATGAACCAATTGGAAACAACAACTATAATAAGAATGCAACAAATAGCTACACTTCAAGGATATCTTATATATATTAACTATGTAACACCCTAGCTATTATCATATACGCATGTTACCTATATTTCAGTTATCAATCATTTTTCCTCCATAATATATTATTTAATATAAAGAAAGTATTATGACTTATATAAGGGGTTATCTTTTAATGAATGTAAGAGCCACATGTTCAATTGGTGGGGAACTTAATTACATAGGTTTTAATGCACTTTTGGATGGTTTTACCGCACTTTTCATCAACCTTGTTTCTTTCCCTATGCATTCTTTTTCAAGTCCCTTGCTTGAGCATTCCATACCATACCAAAATTGAAGTTAACATTTCCCCGTTATGCTCAAGCCATGGGAACTAAAGGAAAGGGACACTAGCAAGAATGTGGTAGGATAATCATCTACCACCATGTTCTATGCTTCTCTCAACAAAGCTAATGTGGATCTACACGTAAGCAATAACAAGTTCATAATAAGGTATTCATAATAGGTGTCTAGTGCAAATCCAATATAATCACCTACTCTTACACCCACATATCACCTAATTTTCACCCTCTCTGTTAATTAAATTTTCATACATTATCACTCAATTGAGGGTCAAAATAGAATCCACGCACTTTCACTAACATTAAAATATAACTGAATGCATCTTTTACCAAAATGGTGATTGTATTATAACTAATCCAATTTTAATGAACATGGATATAGAACTGATGCATGTTTAACAAAATCAATATGTAAATGAAACCAATACCTTCCCTATTCTATGACGGTAAGCAATCATAACTTATACAAAATCATTTTACTAAATATCAATTACAAAAGTGGCCCAAAGTATTGTAGATCTACAAGTGGTTGCAAGTACTTGAAACTAAATGGAAGAAAACATTAAGCAGACACTTAAGCATATGAAACCATCAATAAAATCACATCACAAGACTAAAATGAAGATAATGTAGTATCCACTTTGAGAAAACATTGCCTTGATTCATGATTTGAAGCAACTACTCACTAGTTTGTTGCATAAATAAGAAGAGTATGACCATAATTAATAGATGAAATAGCATAATTATCAACATCACCGAATTATACACGAAATTGAGTATACCACTCATAGGTTTGATCGAGATGACCATCATAAAAATCATCAACATAATCAAAATACACTAAATAAGGAGCAAATCACTCATAGGTTGGAGCCATAGGGGCCAACCAAAATAGTATCAACATAACCATAAACGTAAACATAAATAGTATCAAAAATGTATTACAGGTTTGAAGCACATGGCCAACACACTTATCGTCAACATAACCCAATCCTACTTGAAATGGAGCAAAGTTCATAGGTTTGAGCCACAAGGCTGACCAAAACATCATCAACATCACTAATTTATGCTCGAAATGCATTACAAGTCATAGGTTTGAGCCACAACCAACCAAAAGAGTATAAACATAACTGAATTGTACCCATTATGGAGCAAAAACCTTACAGCTTCGAGGCACGTGGCCAACAAAACAATCATCAACATAACCCAAAAATACTCCATATGGATCAAAGCACTGTTACACACATTTCTCGTCAACATCATGCAATGAGATCAAAGTATCAATGTTTTCCTTAAATCCTCAAGTTTTGAAGTTAAAAATGGACAAGAATCAATGATTTTACACTTTTGTCCACCACCACACTTTCCCTGTGGTCAAGGTGCGGTACATATATCAATAACGCTCTTTTTCCTTAAGAAATAAGCGGTGCCACCGTTATCTCTCTTTGTGCAATGTGCAACGCTCACCTAGTAACGCTCTGCCCCCTTGGACAAAGAGCGGTGCTCGAGTTTTAAAGGTAAAAAGAGAAGCTTCGAGAGGTTTCTCGAAGCTTGACTTCGTGGAGCCTCATCCCTAAGGTTCAGGACCACCTAGACATTGAGCTCCATAATTGTATGATCCTCCCTCCACCTCACCATTGAGATCCTCAACCTATTCTATCCTCCCATGGCTTTAAATACTAGCTTACCCCTCATGGGTAAACGAAGGAATATTATGTTATTGCATCTAAACTTTGGCCAAATTCATCCAAGACTAGCAAGCAATTGGTAGGAAAGCTTGAGGATTTAAAGCAAGGTTCACTTGAGAAGGGTTTCTCAACACCAGGGCTTACGTTGTATGCTCTTTCTCTCTATTTTATTAATGCAAATAAAGGTTTATTTCCCATGAACATCATTTTGTTTGAATAACTATGTTTATTGTTGAATTCCTTGGTCATTAACATAATATCATAGACTAGTTTGTCACTCTAATCTAGTGTGTGTTTTGTTGTGTATCTTGCAGGACATATGTGGAGATCAGACACTCCAAAGACTAGCCTTTTACAGCTTATGAGAGGTAAAATGGTATTTAATTCAAGATATCTATGTAGTCTTAGGGAAAATTCTTTTATGTTGTGACTGCTTTGTTCTAGTACTGAGTGTTTCAGGATAGGGAAACAACTTTTGTCCAAACTAGCTAAGTATTTCTGGTAACAAAAATGGATAATCCTCTAGGGAGTATAGATCAGAACTCTTGGTTTTGTTTCTGAACTTTCCTTGTTTTCAAATTTCAACTTCTTATCATAAATCAGATCTACTAGTAAACTAGCTAGATTTTCTTTGAAATTGCTAGATATGCCTTAATATGCCTCTGATGCTTCATATTCTTGTTGATTATTATCATTTGGATCCAATTATTGAACTCTGATGTCTTTCTTTTTGTCCTTGTGTTTAATTTCAAAATCTATATTAGCCACCGCACCTGGGTAGTGTTGAAAGAGCGAACACTGCACCTTCTCTTAATGCAACCAATGGTGCCACTGCATATTTCCAGTGAACAGAGAGCGGTGCCACCACTCTGTTGTTGTTGAAAAAGTGTGGTGCTAAGCTAGTAACGTTCTGTACTCACCTGTCATCCAGCGGTGCTAGGTAGGGTTTTAATCCCTGTTTGATTTTTGAGATCTTGCATTTGAAATATAATTTCTAAGTATTTTTTGCTTTCTTTTTGATGAAAATGAAGTGTATTTTTGAACAAAAATCCCCATGATGGGGGGCCACGAATCGTATATTATGCAGTCTCTTTGATTTATATGCACTTTACATTCAAAGAATATTTTATGCTTCTTGCATTGGATTTTACGTGTGTTGCTTTGCTTGAAACCTCTTACTCCTTTCTGTAGATAGTATTGATTGAAATTGGAAAATTTTCATTTCATTTTCGTGTGTATGTTTTGGTTTTGGTTTGAGTTCTTTGGGATTTGAGCATTGAATTGTGTGGGTGATTGAAATATTATGTTTATCTTTTAATCTTTGTTTCGGTAAAAGAAAATATCTCTCTCATTTCCATAGATAGTTTTCATTGAAAGAAAATACTTGCATACTCATACTTGCATATTTTTGAGTCAGGTCCAACTTTCCATGCATTCACTTAACTGTACAAGATAAAATTAAGCATTGGTTTAAGTTTAAAATATTTAGGAATTTGTGTGTTATATTAGAGACGTGTTCCGACGTCTTTAAACGTAAGACTTGTCATTATTTTCTTTGCTTCATCCCTGGGATCATGTGGTTCTTCCACGTATTGCTGGTATATCGAACGGTCTTTCGCGTACCCTTGAGGTATATCAAAAGGTACTTCATGTACTCAATGCTATATAGGAAGGCCCCTTTCAAACGGTTGTGCATTAGACATCACTACTACGAAGTTGAGCTCCCACTTACCTTGTGTATATTGGGAGACACTTTTAGGGATATTGTGACCAACTAAGAAAAGCCCTTTGACCGTCATGTCATGGCAATACACCAAGAACATCACTCAGGGAGATTACTACACATGTACTATCCAGGAATTCGGGTATTCAGGAAAGGGTATGGTATCAATTCTCCTTGTTGTGCTCTACTGTTGGACCTTGCGGTATATAATGAGTTGTGATGGTTTGACAATCCTATGAGGACCCAAACTTTTTATCCACTCCCTTCACATGTTTGATTGTTGCTTTAGATTGAGTATTGCTTGTTGCATGTACAGTTAAAAGTCTTAGAAAGAGAGATAACTTTGTTATATATCTATGACTATGCCTTTTGGTACTACCAAACAAGAGGTCCCCTATCAAGGGGAACCTTTTTTTTTTCTTCATTTGGAAATGTTGGTCCTCTCATGGACACTACGAGTCTTCGGTGATTTAATATACGATTACATATATGGTTATTCTCTAACTCGGTGATTCCAACCCCACCTTGTGTCTCAGATGTTAATTCTCCTTAACGAGAACACAACCTCATGTGAATCCTCCATCTTCTTCACCAGATGTGTCTTCTCCCCTTTCTCCCTCTTCTCCTGTTGAAAGTTGTAGTACTAGTAATCAAGTGAATAAGAAGAAAAAGAAAAGGAATATTAAGAAGAAGAAAGGAAAACTATTGACCGAGTCTCTACCAACCACTCTTCTTGTTGAGAGTGTTGAAATACCTACCAAAACTACTCGTAAGCCAAAATTCCCTTGCATGCTTTGTAAGGGTGATCACCTTCTAAAGGATTTCCTTGGTATTTCCCAAGTTTTGGAAGTGTGGTCTAGTGACTCCCAACACTAGTGTCATCAACCTATGGTCATCATACTGATGACACCCCATCAACCAATTACTCTATGATTAAGAGTCGGAAAGGAAAATTTAGAAATCCTTGCCTGTTATGTAAGGATATGCGCCTTACTTACCTTTGTCCTCACATGGATGAAGATTCAAAGTTGTTGGAAGATATTACCATTCCTCATCAACGACTTCCAATAGGTTATTCTAAGTTGTCTCTTGACCCCCAATTGGTTGTCCAAGTGGCCGATTCGGTTTCATTTGTGGTCAATCCCACTCTTCCTTCCAAGATTGAAATCCAAGTGATTGATTCGGTTTCATCCATAGTTGATCCCACTCTTCCTTTGTAGAGTGAAGTTAAAGTGGTCGATTTGATGTCTTCTCCACCCAATCCCATGATTTCACATGAGCTTGTTCATACTGAAGTATTCAATTTGACACGGTATTTGTCTTGTCCCTCTCTTCTAGTTGAGAGTGAAACGAAACTTGATGAAGTTTTCATAGTTAGTTTTGATTGTTCTACGCAAGGGGAAATTCTGTATATTTCAACATAACCCTATCCAAGTACTGAGGTTATTTCCTTTGATTAAAGTGGTCGATTTGATGTCTTCTCCACCCAATCCCACGATTTCACATGAGCTTGTTCATACTGAAGTATTCAATTTGACACGGTATTTGTCTTGTCCCTCTCTTCTAGTTGAGAGTGAAACTAAACTTGATGAAGTTTTCATAGTTAGTTCTGATTGTTCTACGCAAGGGGAAATTCTGTATATTTCAACATAACCCTATCCAAGTACTGAGGTTATTTCCTTTGATTAGAGTAATCTAACAAAATCTCGTATTCCTTCGAGTGTACCTTTCTAGATATTTGTTGAATTTATTGCTAGGAGCATGATTTGCACTATTGTTTATGAAGGTGCCTTTGTTAGTATTCTATCCTCAATTGCTTGGAAAGCTATAGATTCTCCTCGGCTTCTTCCAGCTTCTAACCATATACTGGATTTTAATAGAAGACATAATGCACCTTTAGGGATCCTTCCTCCTTTCCCTATCACCTTAGGAGGGAAAACTATTTGCATTGATGTTATGGTAGTCCAAGGTCCCTTAGATTTAATCTACTCTTTGGACGAGATTTTGTTTATGCTATCAAAGTTGTAGTGTCCACACTCTTTCGAGTGATGCATTTTCTCCATGATGGGAATATTGTGACCATTGATTAGCTTTCATTTGTTAAACCCGATCATTGTATCACTCCTAGTCATCAGACTTCCCTAAATTTCCCACATGTTCTTGTGGTTCATTCCCCTTCGTCGGCCATGTCTCTCAAATCTAGACATCATGTCGAACTTCAGTCGTTTGTAAACCAATAGCTTCTTCCCATCATGGGGAAGCTTGGGGGACATGTCTCCAGTCTCTGGACATCATATTGGAGTTAAGCCACTATATTTTTATGTAATGGGGGAAACCTACCAACCTCTAGACATCATGTTGGCTAAGAACTGTAGAGAGCATAGTTCCCTTTCTGTGTCAAGCACGTTAAAAAATCAAAACAAATGTCTGGAAGAATAGTTCCATTTCTATGTCAAGCTCGTTAAAAAATGAAACAAGTGAATTTTAGCATAGTTTATTTCTAGTTTTAAGCTCGTTAATAAATAAAACTGGCCCTCGGCATATTTTACTTTTTGGTTTCAAGCTTGCATAAAAATGACACCATTCCCAAGCATAGTTCCCTTTCTATGTCAAGCTTGTTAAAAAAATGAAATAGTCTTTCTCAAGCAAAGTTTACCTTTGGTTTCAAGATTTTGTAAAAATGAAACCATCCTTCAAGCATAGTTATTTTTCTTTAAGCTTGTGTAAAAATTAAACAGATCATCCCTTTGAGACGATTCTTCCATCCTTTTTAGGATTGGAACCTTCATTTCATCTATTGTTAGATCATTTTTCTTCCTTGGTCTCTGGTGAAATTTTTCTTAATGGTAGCCCATAGTTTTATGTTCAGTGAAGAGAAAAGAGTAGGAAGATGAAACGAAGCTTGGGGGTGTATATTCAACCTCTTTATGTTAAAGTTGAGCCACTGGATAGTTTTTATTGGGGGAAAGTACCAACCTCTGGACATCACGTTGGGAAAATACTACCAAAAATACTTGTGTTGAGCATACTTTATGTTAGTTTCAAGATAGTTAAACCATGAAACAAGGTATTGGGCACAGTTCATTCTCTATTGCAAAATCGTTAAAAAATGAAGCAGATACCCTGAGCATTCTTACTCATCTTCGAGCTAATTAGAAACAGTAAGATGATGCCGAGCATAGTTATTTTTCCCGTCTCAAGCTCGCTAAAAAATGAAGCAGACCATTTGAGCTTACTTTATCGCTTTTTCGTGCTCTGGATTCAAACATGAAAAAGGTTCCAAGCGCTATTTTGAAACTTTGGTTGTGCTCGTTAAACCTAGAACTGAGTTTTAGAGTCAAATTTTACCTCGTTTTTTGAATCGTTAAACTTTTTTATGAAAAAGAAATCCTACTAGAGTCATCTTTAAGATATTTTCAAACTCTTAAAATGTGAAAAGATCGTCGAGTGAACTTGTCTTCTTCACTCTCGTAAAAGGACCTGAAGAGTCGTCTTTCCAACGATAGTTTACCCATTTTTCAGTTCGGATTGACTTAGTTACGAAAAATGTATACTCTATTCATTGACTATAAGAGTTCTCCAAGGTAATATTTTATACTTTTTCGGGCCTCAGAGACTAAATTTTACAAAAAATGACACTTTGGAATCTTCTTCAGTTTCATTCAAAATCTCTAAATGTGAATGATCCCGAGTTTACTTTCAATAGACTCGTTAAACTAAACACTGAGAGACCCTCTTTTTGGAATGAACCCCTCATTTCTCAAGTTTAGAAAACATACGAGAATGAAATTATCTTACGATAAGCTACAACAAGTGTTTGTTACCCTCTTTGAACTCATAAAAACAAAAAGAGGCACTCATCAAGAATGATGGGGAAAGTAAGGGAAGGAAACTATATTTAATTTGCAATAATAGCAGTTTTTAGTCACCTTTGAACATGGCACCTGTCTAAATTTCGTTCAGTCAGTTGGGTATTCAGCTTGTTTTCTAGTCGATCCACTTTCATGATTCATGCCACTCCTTTGAGTCTTTCAAAGAATGCATCGTCCATCGTCGCATTGTGTCCTGATATCTGCCTCCTCGATTCAATGCTTCTAAGTCTTCGGTCCTATTGCCCTATGTTCGAAGGAAAATTATGTTGAGAGTTTGCATTTGCAGTCAAAACTACATTTGAGTCAATCCTATGGTTACTTCATACTCAAATTCCAGAACTTTGTTTCGAGTTTCGTGTCGTTGATGTGGGATTCATAATGGTCCTCCTTCGATGAGACCAATCATGTCGACGTCAACTCATCTTCTAGGGATTAGTCTTAGAAACAAAGTAGTACCTTGATATCTGTATACATTAATGGCAGATTTCCTCGCTTTCAACAATAAGTTTACATCATTGACCTTTGATCAAAATATTCAACCGAGTGTTCGACATCAAATCATTTGTTCACATTCGAAGGAATGTACAGAGGAACTTTGGGAATCATCGACATCAATGGTGATATCCATCGCACTTGTTAATGGTTTTCATCATCAACCGATAATCAAGTGGTTTCTACCAAGTTCGACTTTAAGACATGTATTCGCATGGGTAGAATTGTACTTTGTTGAAGATGAGACAAAGGCCCTAGGTGTATGTTTAAGCTCTCATTTCTTTCCCCGGGTTGCGATAGACTATTTGTATTATTCTTAGCATGGATCCACATTTGTATGGTCATGTTTGTGCTCAAATTTGCATTTGTATGACATAGATATACATTGTATGTCTAGTAGCTATGTCCAAGTTTGAGTCTTCTTCACATGGATCTACGATCTATTCTAGTAGACATGACTATTTATATCTCACATGGATCTGCATTGTATTGGTCAAGAGCCATGTTGTGAGTCGCATGGACATAAATCAGTGTAAATATACTACAGGATGAGCTTGGTTGTTGAATATCTCTGATCAATGGACTCTTTCCTCGAAGTGATAACTTGTTCCTATAAATCCTTCACATATCACATCCCTCCAACCTCATGCTTTGGGGAGAATTATGTTACACACATTCCTCGTTAACGTCATGTAATGAGATCAAAGTATCAATGTTTTCCTTAAATCCTCAAGTTTTGAAGTTAAAAATGGACAATGATCAATGATTTTACACTTTTGGCCACCACCGCACTTTCCCTGTGGTCAAGGTGCGGTACCTATATCAGTAACGTTATTTTTCCTTAAGCAGTAAGCAGTGCCATCACTATCTCTCTTTGTGCAATGTGCGGTGCTCACCTAGTAACGCTCTGCCCCCTTAGACAAAGAGCAGTGCTCGAGTTTTAAAAGTAAAAAGAGAAGCTTCGAGAGGCTTCTCTAAGCTTGAATTCCTATAGCCTCATCCCTAAGGTTTAGGACCACCTGGAGCTCAATATCCATCATTGTATAATCCAACCTCCACCTCATCCATGATATCCTCAACCTATTCTATCCACGGGGGGTTCACTTAGTGAATTTGTTACATAGCACGATCGTTCGCAGGATATTAAAGAATATCCATAATTTCACTAAATATTGGAAAATGCCTCCTAAAACTGTATTGTTGAACCCCCTCCCAATATACCTTTCCAATTAAGAAAACCCCTAGTTTCACCAAATGTTGTAGGTATCCATTTTTATCAACCCATTTTTAATACCCCCTTTATATCATATTATCAAGTTGTAACAAACAAGAGCCCTAACACATCTTAATATATGCAAACAAGACACTAAATAAAATAATAGGATAATGCTAATAATGATCCCACCAAGATTGCATGGGCAACTGATCAATTTGTAGTGTTCGATAGTGGAAGACGCAACAAAATAGTAATGGAGAAGAAAAAATGTGTCAAATGAAACCTAGTCAAGAGATCAATAAAACAAAGAATGTAAAAGGATGATAGTCCAATAGTCAATGCAATGCTTAGAAAAGATGAGAATTGCAGATGTTTCACACAACAACCTGACAATATAACAATTTTATATCATGTAAATAAATGTATAGCCATAGAGATCTCATGTTTTCTGTAAGCTTAATAAATTAAACTCCACAAAAATGAAAAATTGAAATCCTTCCCTATCTTCCTATCAAAACAAACATCGTTGATGTTTGAACTGAAATAAACATAGAAAAAATCTCCTTACTTTCCAATAACACCATTGCTCATGTGCATAGCTTGGATTTGGGTCATCCACAAGGTGCAATTAATTGCCTCCACTTTCTCTACATTTATTCTTGTAATCAATGGAATTAACAACATTTAGTTACCTTTTCTCGAGTTATATCTAGTTTTTTTGTATCTTTATAGGAGAGAGAAAAATCTCCATTATTAAGTTTCAAGAATGAAATAGTTATAAAGATACACATATGATGAAACTTACATGATACAATTTCATCTTAACGATAACACATAGGGTATGTAAATAACGATTTATATTTTCACCTATGTTCATGTCAGTTCCAATACAATATTAAGATAGATTCCTTGCATATAACAATTGAAATTACAATTATGAATGTGCAAAATATAACTTAATCTAACAATTACTCCTAACTAGCAAGTGAAAATGTTAAAGAAGAATACAAAAAGTTGAAAGAAATAATTAGTCAAGAAAGACTTATCTAACTTTTCTTGGTTCCCGTGACCTAAGAAACATTGATCTCACTTTTCTTGTTTGTTCTGGAGCAAGGTTTGATTGAATATCAATACCCACCTAAACCCAACCCAAAAAATCAAGAGTTAGATCTTTTAATAGAACTCCTACAAAAAATACAATACAATTGTTCAACTCTGAAACTCTTAATTAACTACATCTCTTAACTTTTGAGTTTATGAGGAACAAAGTGAATATTCACACATATTGAACAACGTCATAGGATGAAATGTGACTTCTATCTATAAAATAAACACACATTGGTAATTGGCCTCTTATAGAACAACAAAAGGTATAATGTTACAAGAATTCCTCAGTTTTAACATCAGCAAACTCAACCTCAATTATGGAGAAAGTGTGAAATATTGCATACATATTCATAACAAGTGGCAACACTAACCTTTTAAATATCACATCAATAATATTATGCATAAAAAGATAAAATATTGTCACCATGGTTATCTCAATGCCACAAAATTCTAAAATGGTAGAGCCTTATATTCCCAGAATCATACCTCGTATCTAAGTAACTTCGCTAAGAAACAAAAAGAGTAACCCCAAAAAAATAAAACACAGAGCGGAGTTAACAATAATAGTTGCAATATTATCATAATTTCAAAAAACCAAATATAATTGCAAAATTTTATCTGATACCTTTACAAAAAAATTCAAGTCTCTGTTGGAAGAATAAATGATGAAATGAATTGAGGTATGAATCCAACCCATGATTTGGAGGTATGAATTTATCTCATGATGTGAAGGTATGAATTGATCCCATGATATAGAGGTTATTCCTCATCTTACCCAAATAAAATAACCCCCAATATTTATATTACTATCTCAAATTAAAACCCCCCTAGACCCCTTAATACGCGACAATATATTTTTCTGGTTCTTAGGAGTATTCAAACCCCCAATATGAATGGACGCGACAATATATTTTTTGCTGGTTCAAGAGAAAATTAGGGTTTTGCTTTTCTGGATTTTTGTCCAACCAAGTGCTTTGATCTTGATCCCTAACTTTGATTTTGAGGAGGATATAAATCCAGGCCTGGGCTCACTGAAAAATTCCACTTATGTGGAAAGCCCTAATTTTCGGCAGCACTGTCGGGTCCAAAATTGAAAAACCTCAGAATTGGATTCTGCTTCGACAGAAAGATGCGCCCTAGGGAGGAGAGTTATTCCAACCTTCTTTTACTAAAAATATGTGGAAAGAGATCCACAAAGGAGGAAGCCCTAGTTCCCGCAGTTGCACAGTGTCTTCTTCTCAGGTTAGCTCTGATACCATGTTAGATTTTTATCATTTAAGCTAGCAATACATTAGGATCTTTAACTGAGAGAATAACAAGCACAACAATAAAACACAAGAGACAATGAACATAGTGTTTATCCTCGAGGAAACCATAAATGGTGAAAACCCCGCAACTTCCTCAGAGATAGAATTAGCACCAAAAGTAAAACCCCAAAACAGTAAGATGATCTCCCAACAGTAGTAACCTCTTTCTTCCTTGCTCCAATGTCTTCTTCTTCCTCAGCTATTCGCTACAACTGAGTGTGAGTGAGTGTGTGATAAATAGAGAGGCTAGCTCTCTATTTATACTAATTCCCGACTTGACTAAACCCAACTAGGGCCGACTAGGAGAGTCTAATAACCTGTTGAGGCCCCGCAATTTGCAGGTAACAACAGTAAGGGATTCTCCCCAGTCAACGTTCCCAACTAGCCCGTGACTGTTTGGAATGGGGAATCCATCCGGTTTGCGGTCCGACTACCGTAGGTCAAAGTAACAAAACAAGGGCTTTTACCGGTTGCATCCCGGTCCACCGAGTTTTTGTATTTTGACTTAGTTATGATATGCAAGTGCCTAATTAATCATGCAGGGTGATAAGATGCAAGGAGCAGTCACAATGTGATGCGCAGGTTCTTACCTCTTGTCTTAGACTCACTAGCATCTAAATCACCTACAACAAGAAAATAAACTAACTACCTAATCTATCCCTAGGGAGCAAGGTTATCATTCATTGGTGAGAAATATAATTTGTGCATGCATTATGAAAAGCTACAGGTAGCTGACACTTCTTTCAAGACACATGAAAAATTACTGATATTTGGGCAACCAGATAGCCAATTGCTTATGAACAGCTTCTATTACTCACATTGGAAAACATCATAAAATATACTGAAGAACATTCACCAAGAACATAGGTTCAAGAAATTAGAACAATCTCACCGTTAATGAGACACAGCTGAAAACGAAATAGTTCCCATTCAACATTGCTCATTTAATTACATTTGATGCATTCCATATCGCACTTTCTCCAATAGAAAAAATTGCAGTCTCTGATTGTAAAACGAAATAGTTCCTCTTACAAGCAAATCATTTACAAGTTTTTCCAGAGAAAAAGCCCATTTTCTAAATTCTAACTTTCAAGTATTTAAACTACAGCCGCAGACCGTTTGGGCTGCCTCCCAAACGAATGACCTTTCAGCTCCCCAACGCTTCATATTCCTTTATCTTTTCTACGCATGCCCATGATTGGGTAAGTAACTGCCGAACCTTTTAGAACTGCTATTTTGTCACCATTCATTTTGTCTTTTCTTTGGTTTGTCCATCTTACGATCCTGCTGGTTTCGGCTCTACCTTCACCAAACGATCTGCCTCCCTTTATCAATCTCTGGAAAATACCTGCAATCAAACGACAAGCATCATTTGTGGGAAACGCATTAAACCACAGCAGCAAACCAAACTGACTGACCGGCTAATCCACAAGAAATGGTCAGGTGCACCACCTTCATTTTACAAAAGCCGACTATACTACCTCTTTCTTCTACAGGCTTGTGATAACAAAACCAACGGCGGAAATTGGGAGGAAACCAACATCGGAAACCAAATGACTTTCCCGGCCGCAACGGCGGAAGAGTCAATGCTACCGGCATGCGACGGGAGGGCGGGAAAAACTTTAAATCAGAAATAGGACGGTTTTCCCTTTCGGAAGCTCAATGACTTTGAGAGCTGCAACGGCGGAAGGGAAGGCTAAAGACACGTGCGACCTGTGAGCGGGAACAACTTTAAATCGGAAGTCGGAGCACTTTGCGCCTCGGAGGCTTAACCACTTTGGGAGCCGCAACGGCGGAAAAGAAATGACTACGGGCAAGTGATTAAAAGACAATACTCATCGGCAGCCAGAGCAATTCGACCTTCAGATGAAGAAACGGTCTAGGAGCCGCAACGACGGAAAATGAGACTGACGCATCAGACAGCAGACTGTTGTAGGCTTCGGAAGCTTAGTTGCTTTGGAGCCACAACGGCAAAAGCTAAAGAAGACTACAGCCCCCGATCAAAAAATGAAAAACGCTAAGTGCTTAAGACTCTGAATTCCAGCAACAAAAAAGACTACTTCTGAAACGGTGGCCCTTTGACAAGCAAATCAAACTTAAAATCTGTGATCCAATACACTTAGAAACACAGGCAACCACTCGAGAACCAAGACGGGTGTTATGAACCTTCCATAATCATTCAAATCAAATTGTGACCAACAACATATCGTGGAGCACACGATTAATGACAAACACTAAATCAAAAGGAGGGGCCCAAAATTTTAAGAAATTTAGGGAAAATTATTGCAGCTGCAACAATTGGCGATTACCTAGTGAACCTAGATCTCTGGGCGATTTATCTTTGAGTGACATACTGTTTAACAAAAAATGCATCCTATTGAATTCTTCCAGCTATCTGGATTTCTCGAATGCCGGAAGTGTGTTCCTTCAATCATTGATAATAGTCCAATTTTGGAGAGTGGAAACCAAGATTTTCAAGTCCAGATAACTTTGTTGAGGCCAGAAGATGAGTTTCATTATTACCTTTGTCTTCAGGTGGCTGACAGCTTTGGACACCATAGGATTGTAGCATACGGTAAAAAAAAATATTCGTTTGTTCCTCATTCCCATGCCACTTTAGCACTTTTTCGTGCTTTTGGACTTTTGTCCCTTTTCGTATGAGTCCTCCCGCATGCCTTTCTTACTGAATTTTAATTCAGGATCCTCTATCCCATAGTTTCCTTTTGTGTGAGTGGTGTACTTCAAGTTTCAGCTCACGGACGGAGAGGATCTTTCAGCAATTTAGTACTTATGATTCAGCACCTGCTTTGATTAATGATGCTTTCATAGGAGTTTTGTTTTGACTCTTTATTTGCTTTTTGGCATTCGTTTCTTGGCATGGGATCATTTATAATTAATATACTATTCACCTTGCTCCTTTCCATGGGTCCTCTGTTGTCGCTCCTCAGAACATTTTAAGTGTGACGTGGATGGAGCCTCAACATAGTATTCCAGACTCTTCGAATACAGTTTATTTCACAGGGGTTAAGCAGGACTTCAATGCACACAGAGTTTATTCGAGAAAAATGATAAACTGGAAGAAGTTCTTTTAGCAACACACAGTCTGAGACTCAAAAATGTCTATCATTCCCAAACCTTTTGATGTTCCCCATGCAACTGTGGGTTCGTTCCCTTTATTTAAAATCAAGAAAAACAAACTAAAGCAAACTGAGAAAAACATGACTCAACAGACAACCAAGCAGATTATTTATATACAAGACAGAAGAACTCAACAAAACTCATTAAAAGTAAGGCTTGAGAACCAAACCGTTCACTGGTAAGTTCTCTTCCCACCCTTGAAGATCCTGCAACTTGTAAGTAGAAGGGCCAAGCTTTGCTGCAATCTGAAAAGGGCCTACCCACAACTGCTGAAATTTAGTGTGCTTTCCTTTCTCATCATGGGGGTGATCCCATTTGAGGACTAAGTCTCCTACTTCAAAGTATTTTGTTCCAGCTTTATGTTTGTCGAACCATCTCTTAACTAACTCATGCTGTTGCTTAAAGCGTTCTCTAGCTTTATATCTAGCCTCTTCTACTTTCAGGAAATTATATATTCTTATTTGCAAAACTTCATCATCCGACCCCCTAGACTCTTGAGCTAGTATGGAAGATGGTAGCATGATATTGGGAGGAATGATGGCTTCTTTACCATAGACAAGGGTATATGGAGACACTCCAATCGCAGACTTGGGGGTGACTCTATCGGCCCAAAGGGAATTTGGTAATGCTGAGTGCCAACTCCTCTGGTTTTCTACCACAGTCTTCTTTAAAATTCTAATCAGATTTTTGTTGGAGGATTCAGCCAGGCCATTTCCTTGTGGATAGTAATTAGCAAAATAATGCAATTTTATCCCTTTATCATGAGCAAAAGCAGTCAATTTAATTGATGAAAAGTACTTAGCATTATCAAAAACTAACGAAATTGGAACTCCAAACCTGATCATGATGTGGTCTTGTAGGAAGCTGATGACTTCGTATTCATTTATCTTGCGCAGCGGAATAGATTTGACCCAGCGAGTGAAATAATCAGTCGCAGTCAAAATGTACTTGTGCTGCAAAGAGGAATTCGGTTTTATTTCTCCAATAATATCGAGTCGCCATTGCTCGAATGGCTCCGTTTTCATCACAGGATTTAGAGGTGTTGCTGCTTTAGGTTGTCTCCCACTACACCTTTGGAAAATATCACACTTCTTGACATGTGCGTGTGCATCTCTAAAGAGTGTAGGCCAATAGTAACCAGCTCTGAGGATTTTGTGGGCTGTAGTATCTCCTGAATAATGTCCCCCAACCGGATCGTCATGCAATTCTAACATTACTTTCTTCGCATTTTCCTTTTCTAAGCATCTGAGAAGAACCCCGTCATAATTTTTTCTGAATAATACTCCTTCAACAAGTTGATAGGAGGCTGATTTAAGATGTAGTGCTCTTCTTTGCTTGGAACTCCAATGTTCTGGCAACAGCCCTGCCTGTAGGTAATGCACAAGGTCTCTATACCAAGACTCAGGAGCTGTAAACAAAGGACATACCTCCATTACATGTAATTTGGCTTCATCCTCCCAGGTGTGTTCTTCATCTTTTTCATTCTCAGTCATCTGTTTGCACAACCCTTGTCCTTTAACTATAAATGTCGGCTTGAACTCAAGGTCGTACTCTTGAAGAGTTGTTACCCAGTTGCCTCTTCTTTCTCCTAACTCCTTCTGTATAGGGGACAATCACCTTGGTTCTATTTTTTAAAATATAAGGCCTGAATTGCTTTACTGCTTTGAATACAGCATAAGCTTGTTTATCAACAGCTGGGTAGTTCAATTCGGCCCCCTGTAGACCAGTACTCATAAAGGATATTGGGAATTCATCCCCCCCATCTTCCTTTTGGGTGAGCACAGCTGCTAGTGAATCATCGGATGCAAAGGTATACAAGATAAAATCTTTGTCAAAATTTGGGCTTTTCAGGGAGGGTGTGTGTGCAACAACAGTTTTAATTTTGCTGAATGCGTTTTTTTCAATTTCAGTCCACTTGAATTGTGCATTTTGCTTCACCATCTGCTGTAGTGGTTTGACAATCTGAGCAAAATCAGGCACAAATCTTCGCACAAAGTTTATCGTTCCCATAAATGATTGCATCCCCTTTTTATTATGGGGCAAGGGGATTTGTTCAATAGCCTTGATTCTTTCTGTATCTATAGAGATTCATTTCTTCGAAACTATGTGACCCAACAACTTGCCCTCCGTGACAGCGAACACACACTTCTTAGGATTGAGTGAGATGTCGTATTTCCGACAGCATTCGAAAATTTGCCTTAAGTGAAACGCGTGCTCTTCTCTTCTCTTCGAGAATATTGTAATATCGTCAAGGTATACTACAGCTCTTCGGCCAATCAATCCGCGGAAAGCTATGTCCATAGCTCTCTGAAAGGTTTCTCCAACATTTATAAGCCCAAAGGGCATTCTCCTGTAGGCGAAGGTTCCCCATTTGGTCCTGAACGTGGTCTTCAATCTGTCTTCTTCGGCTACTAATACCTGATTGTAGCCAGAGAAACCATCTAATAATGAAAACAGTTCAGAACCAGAGACCATTTGCAGCAATTTCTCCATGGGTGGCACAGGGTAGTTATCTTTATCTGAAGCTCGGTTTAAGTTTCTGAAATCCACGCATAACCTGATTTCTCCAGATTTCTTTCTCACTGGTACCAGATTTGATACCCACTCAGAGTGCCTGACCTTAAAGATAATTCTAGCATCCAATAATTTCTTCACTTCACTCTGAATCAGCGGTTCCAACTTTGGATGCATTTTTCTTAACGGTTGCTGATAAGGCTTGACGCCTACTTTAATGGAGACGACATGCTTGATGAGGCTGGTGTCGTATGTTTTCAAATCTTCGTACGTCCATGCGAAAACATATTTATATTGTTTAAATAGACTGATGAATTTGTCTCTTTCTGCTGGTGAACAACACTTGCCGAGATTCACAAATTTGGGATTCGTCTCGGTCCCTAAATTTATCAGCTCGAACTGTAGAGATGAGCTATGGGTCTTCACTTTGGCTGGTCTTCTGAACTTTTCATTTAAATCGAACATTTTTTCTAACGTTCTGACACCTTTAGGAATGAAATTGTCATATTTCATCTCGGCCTGATGTTCCTCATCATATATAATGGCTCCTTTAAAGACCTCATCATTTTCCAAGCACTCTATTATTTGTTGATCATCGTCGAACACTCACAAGTTGGTGATCATATCCGGTACTGAGGGCCTGAAAAGCAGTTCGACAGAACATCAATTATTAGTGGGTACGAGCCTAGCTGATGTGGCCAATAGGTCAGCTGCTGCGTTTTTAATTCTTGGAATTGAAATGATGTTGAATGCATTAAAACATTTAAGCAGGTCCCATACCTCATTTTGGTAAGCTTTCAAGTGAGGGGAAACACAATGTATTTGATTCCGTATTTGTTTTACAATAATTTCGGGATCCCCAAAAACTTTTAGATTACTTACATTTAATTCAATCGCTTTCTTTAGTCCCTGCACCAGTGCTTCGTACTCAACTGTATTATTAGTACAATCAAACTCTAATCTACATGAAAGAAAATGTTTATTCCTCTGGTGGTCGATCAGGACACAGCCAGCCCCTGACCCCTCTAATGTCTTAGAGCCATCAAAAAACAAAGTCCAAAAATCACTAACTACTAAAGGTGAATCTACTCCTACTGCTAACCTTACTATATTACAGTCAATCTCATCAACCTGTGAGAATTGAAGGAGATCACGCTGGGTGTCATATGTGTTGCTGGCTTCTTCCGCTTGGTAATTCCCTGGTTCCAACTTGATAAAATAGTTTCCCAATACAGCATCCACTGGTACATTCTTCTCCTCCAATTGAGTAACATTGTACTTCATGTGAGGCTCTCTTAGAATCTTAATCTGGTTTGGAATCCCTTTGTATGGCAACCACAGATGGGACCAATCTGAGGCAAAATACCCATTTAATTTGGCCGACCAATCTCTGCTCAGGACAAGACCATAAGCATTTGGTATATCAGCCACCATGATGTTAATAACTTGACATACTTTGTCATTAGATGCCAGACGGACTAGTACATCTTCCATCTCACCAATTACCTTTACGTCTGTTCTGTCCAATTGAACCACCCTCCACGTGGATGGCTTAGGCTGCCCATTGATCCTTTTACAGACTGATATGGGCATAACATTAACCGAGGCCCCTGAGTCTATCAAGCAATTATATACATTATGATTGAAAATTTCAAATGTGAGGAGGAAAGGTGGATGTTTGCTTTTAGACTTACCTCCAATGCTGGTTTCTCCGATTTCTTCTTCTTCCTGAGGCTGATTGTCCGTGGGCAGCTTCTCATCCGATGCTTCAAGAGCTTTCAGCAGTCTTTCTTTTTGATGCGGCACTTTACACATTTCAAATAGCGGAACATTCGCTTTTACCTTCTTTAAATCCTCCACGATGTCATAGTCCATCGGCTGCTCAATGTGGTGAGGTTTATCAGCATTCATTTTCTCTTCACTTGGCTTGGCCCGCGCATCATTCTTCCTAGGATCTTGGCTGGTAATAGTGAATTCTGGAACTATATCAGCTGAGGGTTTGCTTTGAAATATCTTAACATTTCGCTGAAGCCTTTTGATCTTTGGCAGTATAAGACTGTTGTCTTTAATTGGCCCTTGGCTCCTCGTTGCTACGTTGATTTCCTCTTCAGCATCAAATAAGGAAACAGAATTCCGGAAAGCCATTGTCTCCTCTTCTTGCTCATTCGTTGCAGCGGTACTTTCTTTTCTTTCCTCATCTCCTTCTTCGGTTAATCGAGAATCCAACATCTGATTCATGACCAACGTCATTGAATTTATCCATTGTGGACAATTCTTTTTAGAGTGGGGTTGTTGGTGGAAAGTGCAAAAGTTTTCCATCCCTATATCTATCAAATTCATAGATGATGTATTATGCGGAGGAGGTTGAGACTGATTGTTGTCCTCTCTTTTCTTATAATAGGGCCTATAGAACTTTTGTGTTTCCTTTTCTTTCTCCATATCAATGACTTTGTTGGAAAGCTTCTGCATCATTTTGGCCATATTTTTCAAATCTGACGACTTTTCTTCCTTAGGCTTATTAAACAATAAGGCTTTTCTTCCCGCACCTTTCTCTCCTAATTGTTCTGGATAATCTTCAATACTTTCTCTTTCCGCTTCCACTACTTCTGCCTCTTCATAGGTTTCTGTCAAAGTAGGCTTGGCCCTACCTTTGACAAACATGGCCAAATCAGGACACAAAGCTGAAGTATAATACTCAATCAATACCTTGTCCGAAGGCTTATCTGTTTCAGAGAAATTCTTGAGATATGCTGCAAACCTTTATGTGAAACTGTGAACCTTTTTTTTTCTTTCTTTCTTCAACGTGCACAGCCCTTTCATGAGAGCTGCATGAGTTTTCTAAGTTGCATACTTACTTCTAAAAATTCTTTCGAAGGTATCCCAATCAAGGATAGAGTTAGCAGGAAACCCAAAGTACCATGATGCTGCAGCTCCTTTAAGGGTATGCGGGAACAGTCTGCAGACTACATCTTCATACTCCCCGGCCCTTAATCCTTCAATTGCCAAGTAAAAACTTTGTAAGTGATCATCTACTAGTATTTTCTCATTTGGATCGAACTTGGGCAACATCTTGTCAAAGGCTTGAGGTAGGTCGTGTAATGGAGGTGTCAAGTTTAATGGTGATCTGGCTCTCCATGCGGGTGGTGGGTTAGGTGGGTTAGGTGGTTGATTTGCGTTTATTCCTGCCATGAGTCTGGGTGGAGAGTGAGTAGGCGAGCCAACTGGAGTATGAGCAGGAGAACTATGAGGGGTATCTGGGCCTTCTTGATTCAAAGGTAGCACAACTTCCTGTAAGGTTGTTTCTACAAGTTCTTCCCAGTCTCCAACCAGCACTGAGTCTTCTACTACAGGACGATCTTTCCTTTTGTATTCTCTTCTAGGAAATTCGGGGATGATTGGCAATCCTCCAATCTTCTTTACATATGCCCTAATGTGTCTTCTCAGATCATTAACAATTTCGTTTCCAACAGAATATAGATGTTCTCTTTCTTCCGAAATTGGATTATGAAACCCACTGCTCTCAGGACTGTTACTAGTGGAATAATCTCGGGAAAATGGGTTTCCTCAGCTAGCCATACACTGGTGGCCCTCCTTCTAGCGCCAAAACTGTTGAGGCCCCGCAATTCGCAGGCAACAACAGTAAGGGATTCTCCCCAGTCAACGTTCCCAACTAGCCCATGATTGTTTGGAATGGGGAATCTGTCCGGTTTGCGGTCCGGCTACCGTAGGTCAAAGTAACAAAACAAAGGCTTTTACCGGTTGCGGCCCGGTCCACCGAGTTTTTGTATTTTGACTTAGTTATGATATGCAAGTGCCTAATTAGTCATGCAGGGTGATAAGATGCAAGGAGCAGTCACAATGTGATGCACAGGTTCTTACCTCTCGTCTTAGACTCATTAGCATCTAAATCACCTACAACAAGAAAATAAAATACCTACCTAATCTATCCCTAGGGAGCAAGGTTATCATTCATTGGTGAGAAATATAATTTGTGCATGCATTATGAAAAGCTACAAGTAGCTGACACTTCTTTCAAGACACATGAACAATTATTGATATTTGGGCAACCAGATAGCTAATTGCTTATGAACATCTTCTATTACTCACATTGGAAAACATCATAAAATATACTGAAGAACATTCACCAAGAACATAGGTTCAAGAAATTAGAACAATCTCACAGTTAATGAGACACAGCTGAAAACGAAATAGTTTACATTCAACATTGCTCATTTAATTACATTTGATGCATTCCATATTGCACTTTCTCCAACAGGCAAAATTGTAGTCTCTGATTGTAAAACGAAATAGTTCCTCTTACAAGCAAATCGTTTACAAGTTTTTCCAGGGAAAAAGCCCATTTTTTAAATTCTAACTTTCAAGTATTAAACTACAGCCGCAGACCATTTGGGTTGCCTCCCAAATGAATGACCTTTCAGCTCCCCAACGCTTCATATTCCTTTATCTTTTCTACGCATGCCCATGATTGGGTAAGTAACTGCCGAACCTTTCAGAACTGCTATTTTGTCACCATTCATTTTTGTCTTTTCTTTGGTTTGTCCATCTTACGATCCTGCTGGTTTCGGCTCTACCTTCACCAAACGGTCTGCCTCCCTTGACCAATCTCCGGAAAATACCTGCAATCAAACGACAAGCATCATTTGTGGGAAACACATTAAACCACAGCAGCAAACCAAACTGACTGACCGGCTAATCCACAGGAAATGGTCAGGTGCACCACCTTCATTTTACAAAAGCTGACCATACTACCTCGTCCTTCTACAGGCTTGTGATAACAAAACCAACGGCGGAAATCGGGAGGAAACCAACATCGGAAACCAAATGACTTTCCCAGCCGCAACGGCGGAAGAGTCAATGCTACCGGCATGCGACGGGAGGGCGGGAAAAACTTTAAATCGAAAATCGGATGGTTTTCCCTTTCGGAAGCTCAATGACTTTGAGAGTCGCAACGGCGGGAGGGAAGGCTAAAGACAGTGCGACCTGTGAGCGGGAACAACTTTAAATCGGAAGTCGGAGCACTTTGCGCCTCGGAGGCTTAACCACTTTGGGAGCCGCAACGGCGGAAAAGAAATGACTACGGGCAAGTGATTAAAAGACAATACTCATCGGCAGTCGGAGCAATTCGACCTTCGGATGAAGAATCGGTCTAGGAGCCGTAACGGTGGAAAATAAGACTGACGCATCAGACAGCGGACTGTTTTAGGCTTCGGAAGCTTAGTTGCTTTGGAGCTGCAACAGCGGAAGCTAAAGAAGACTACAGCCCCCGATCAAAAAATGAAAAACTCTAAGTGCTTAAGACTTTGAATTCCAGCAACGGAAAAGACTGCTTCTGAAACAGTGGCCCTTTGACAAGCAAATCAAAATTAAAATCTGTGATCCAATACACTTAGAAACACAGGAAACCACTCGAGAACCAGGACGGGTGTTATGAACCTTCCATAATCATTCAAATCAAAATGTGACCAACAACAGATCGCGGAGCACACGATTAACAACAAACGCTAAATCAAAAGGAGGGGCCCAAAATTTTAAGAAATTTAGGGAAAATTGTTGCAGCTGCAACATAACCCTAGTGCCCCGAAACTGTGGGGACTTTAACCCTTGACAATTAGGAGGGTTACCCACAATGACTTGACATGACTTGTTTACATTATAGAACCTCTCGATAGGAACATTAGGGCATGACATGACTCAAGTACATTACAAATATATCCCGGAATAAACATCGGGTTACAATACATATGAAATACAAGTCAATACATTCTGAAGTTACAATTACATCAACACTCCCTCTTAACTAGGAAGGTATTCTTTTGACACAATTTTCAGCACAAGTTTTCTTCTCTGTATCATCTGGATCATCATCGAGTCTTCGTCATCTTCATCTTCAGGTCATCTTCATCATCGGATCTAGATCATCACTCGATTTGGATCATCATCACTCGATCTGAATCACCACTGGACATTGTCACTGGTTCTGGATCATCACTCGATCAGGATCATCATTGTTGGATCATCGTCATTGAATCATCACAGGTGCTATCTCTTGATTCTACTCGTCACAGGAAGTTCTACATAGCCTACCATTTTTCATGTTGGATGTACATCTACAGAGCTAGTCATTTTTCATACTAGATGTGGCATCCACTCAAACTCTAGTCATTTTTCATACTAGATGAGTCTTCACAGAGCCAGTCCTTTTCATACTGGGTGTGGCATCCACACAGAGCTAGTCATTTTTCATACTAGATGAGTCTTCACAGAGCCAATCATTTTTCATACTGGGTGTGGCATCCACACAAAGCTATTCATTTTTCATACTAGATGAGTCTTCACAGAGCCATTCATTTTTCATACTGGGTGTGGCATCCACACAAACATATGACAATGGAAAGAACCAATCATCTCACCATGTCACAGCTCTTACATCCGACCATGGAAGGAACCAATTCTCTCACCATGTCGGAAGGGCACAGCACTTACATTTGACCATGGAAGGAACCAATCCTCTCACCATGTCAGAAGGGCACAGCACGGACACATCACTTCCTCTTGGGAGGAATCTTGATCTGGAGAACACCAAGCTTCTCCCTGAAGTATTCAAACTTCACCCTAGCCAATGGCTTAGTCAACACATCAACTATCTGTTCGTCCGTCGCAACATACTGGAGCTTCACTGCTCCTCTCTGCACCATATCCCTGATATAGTGATACTTGATCTCGATATGCTTCGACTTGTCATGGAACACCGGGTTCTCCGACAACTTCACACAACTCTGGTTGTCACAATATATACAAGTAGCATCTAACTGGAGATCAAATAAATCAGACAGTAGCTTCCTTAGCCATACTGCCTCACAACTAGCTGAACAGGCTACGACATACTCTGCTTCAGCTGTACTCAGTGCCACACAAGATTGCTTCCTACTAAACCAAGAGATCACACATGATCCCTTACTGAAGCAGCACCCTGAAGTGCTCTTCCTATCGATGGCACTGCCTACCCAATCTGAATCAACATAACCCTCCAGGTTAATTCTTTGATTGGTATTATACTTGAGCCCATAATCAACTGTACCCTTTAGGTACCTCAGAATATGCTTTGCAACAATCAAGTGAACATGTCCCAGATCTATCAAGAATTGGCTCAAGGTGTTCACATCAAAGCAAATATCTGGTCTTGTATTCGTCAGGTACATCAAGGACCCAATCATCTGACGATACATCGTGACATCAACCGACTCTGATGAAGCATCAAACAATAGATTCAGGTTTGATGCCATAGGTGTGGTTAAAGCCTTGCAGTCCATCATCCCAAATCTCTTCAGGATCTCTACTGCATACTTCCCTTGTCCAAGGAAGATTCCATCCGCATTCTGCCACACCTCCATGCCTAGGAAATAATGCATCATACCCAAGTCTTTCATTTCGAATTCGGCAGCAAGATTCCTCTTCGTATCCGTAATCAACCCATCCATACCTGTTACAAACAGATCATCTACATACAGTAGGAGCATCACTGGGTTGCCATCTTCAACCTTGTAGTAAAGGTTGAAATCTATTTTACTCTTGGTAAAGCCCGAACTAGATAGGAAGCTATCAATTCTGTCGTACCATGTCCTAGGTGCCTGTTTCAAGCCGTACAGGGCTTTCTTCAATCTACACACATGAGACTCCCTATCATGTCTCTCAAAACCGAATGGTTGCTCCTCATACACTTCCTCTTCCACTACACCATTCAAGAAAGCAGTCTTGACATCCATCTGGTGTATCTTCCATTTCATCACTGCAGCCAAAGCAAGTACTAATCTGATGGAAGTGTATGTGGCTACAGGTGCAAGAGTTTCTTCATAATATATTCCTTCTTTCTGGGAAAAACCACGAGCAACAAATCTTGCTTTATATTTTTCGATGCTACTATCTGTAGCATGATTGATCTTGTAGATCCATTTGGAAGTTGCGACAGACTTCCCTTCTGGTCTTGGGACAACATCCCAAACATCGTTCTTCATGATTGATACTCTTCAAACATAGCATCCTTCCATTCTTTCTGTTCTGTCGCTTCTTCATAATTGGAAGGTTCTTTATCGATGAAATCACATAATAAGGCTACATATCTGGAGCAGGATCTGGTCCTCATTCTTTCTCTGTGATTCTCTTCTGGAGCCCCATATCTTTCTGTACCTTGGATAGCTTCTCGTACCCAAGCAAGTTTCCTCTTGTGAGTATTCTTCTCCTGATATGGATCTATAGGTTCTTGAGGTTCTTCAAATTCTCGATCTTCTTCTTGAGTTTCTTCGTTCATGGTTGTATCATGAATTCTAGGTGCTTCTGCTTCTTCAGGTTCTTCAGTAGGTCTCTTTTTGGATTTGTTGTAAGTTGAGTCTTCATCAAATGTTACATTCCTGCTGATTGTTGCCGCCTTTCACACACCTGGGTCACATGGCAAAAATCTTCAAGCCACTCGGTGTGTCCTTGGGGGCAAGTTTCGAATCAAGGCTGTCACCTTGTTCTTGACTCCTCTATTTAGGCTCAACTCCTAACAAAGCCAAGGAGGGTAGACCCTATTAAATTACTAAGGCTAATTACTTAGTATGGTGAAGTTAAACTGAATTAATTACTTAGGAGTTTGAAATTTAACCATAAACAACCATAGATGACAAGATACAAAATGAGTGCACGAAAGCACAATGCTAAGACACAATTTATATATATAACAAGAAAATAACCAGTGCCTTAAAATGGAGTAAAAAAGAAATCAATATACTTGCATGTGCTTGGAGTGAATGTTTTGCAATTGCCTCTTGGTACATTTTAAGTTAATGTGAAATATGAGTTGATTAAAATTAGGCGAAGGGGTGGACTCCAGATATACCCGAGAGTACTTGGAATATGTCCAAAAATAAACCTTCACGGCTACCCACAAGGAATATGTGGGCTAAATGGAGTCTCTGGGGATATTGTTCATAATGCACTCGTTAGGGTGTGACAGAGATTTGCGCCCCGAGGTCACTTTTCAGGAGTTCCCGCTTCCTTTGGGTATTTTGCCACCGTAATGGTTTGATCTAGGTGTTGGATTTTCACCTGATGGTTTGTCAATTTGCGAGAATGAATCCTAATTATACTAGTCACTCAAGTGCTTTTGATACAGCTTGACTGATCGGATGAACAGCAGCCAAGTGCACAGCATACACAATGGAGTCTTGTCAATTTTAGTAAATTTTGAGATGGATATTCTTGTTAACAAGAAAACCCTCCAGGAACCTCTTTCGGTCCAAGTGGACCTCAATCGGAGAATCAAGGAGGGGTTGATTTTATTATGGTTACTGAAACAAATGATGATAGCAAATGAAACAGAAAAAGATAAGCAAACCACAATTTTCTAATTAGACTACCACGAACATTTCTTCACCTTTCGGCTCAAAAGGAGGCTCGTGGAGTAAGTATTAAAGTTACTTTGAAACCAATAGAAATGGAATATGGAATTGATTTTAAATCAAAGTATACTAACCTGCAGATTAGTACTACGCTAGATTGAAAAAAGATGAACGAAAAGCAAAAAATGACACGAACGCAAATCCCCCCATGGGGAGATGGGGAATGGGCTCGAAAGAGCCTATTCAAAATTATTTTTATTACCAGTGGTTACAATATTAGCAAACCGATATGATGCCTCTTGATTCTTATACAGAATGAAACCAAGAGCTTATAAAGTGCAAAAATTAAAGATTTCAGTCAAAAAGAGAGACCCCGGGGGGGATTCAGAAGGCCCAAAAGTCACTTTCGAATAGTAGCTCCTCTTTCCTATTATACCTGCTAAAAACCAGCAAGCTTATCAGACTGAAATATGTCCAAAAGCACTCTGAAAGTACCTTTGGGTCGGCTTACTTTTAACCAAAAAAAACTAAGTTAAAACTAGTTAAAAAAGGTAAAAAAGGGAACCAAGGAAAGCAAGCTTTCCTTGGGATCTTGGATTGCCTTTTAGGCAGCCAATATGATGTGCACTGATTACTAGATTTATCTTTTATAATAGAAAACAGAAATCTAATGCATGCAAGCTACAAATTCTCTTTAAAATTCCATGCAAAAAGGACGATTTCCCTAAAGCTAGATCTAGCATGAAACTTTTTAAAAACAAAATCTAGATTATGGGCTTTGAGAAGATAGATCTATGTTAAATTTACTTTAAGATAATAGATCTAAACAATATCAAAGCTGTGAACAAAGTAACTAGGTAAAAGAATTGATTTTGAAGGAGGAAGAGGAGGAGAGAAATGCTGGTAGCCTTGAAGATCCACCGTGGAGCTTTCAGGGGGAATGTCGAGGGACTATGCCTTTGGAAGGTTTTGGAGAGAGTGAAGAAGCAAACTAGATTAGCATCCTCTCTAATCTAGGAACCTGCAACTCAACTGAAATCAAAAAACTTGCCGAAATACTTGTAAGATCCGATTAGTACATACACAGAGATTCAGAATAACATGCATATAAACTTATAGAACATGTTGAATCTAGATCTCTAAACATGCATCAAAGGAAAGAGATGGCCGATAAACTTATTGAAAAGCACCTTTCCTATCAAGATTATAATAAGCTTATTATCAATCTTAGCAATGAATCCACAAGCAATCAGCAAATTATGAACATAGATACAGGTTACCTCAGTAAAAAATGGCAATGATCATCCACACATACAATGGCATAACACCGTCTTGCCTCCAAAGCTTCTCTTTATTTCAAATGAACAATAACAGTACTACAATAGCAGCAACACCTCAATCTCAGTTCTAACTAGCTTGGAAGAGGCTGCTTATGCTTGGATATATACAAAAACTAGGAGATCCAGCCCAGGGGAGGTGCAAATCCTAAGGAGAGATCAAATCAGCTAATGGAGATTCAATCAATGCAAATCTGAAGCTGAACTAAGCCTACTTATCAACCGGGGGATTGATTGACCTGACACATCAACCCATA
>LPNX011092774.1:169097-200181 GCA_001517045.1 Pseudotsuga menziesii | reverse complement strand
GGGTACAATGTAATACAAGTGGTTCTCCCGGTTGGACCATCGGGGACCACAAAAGATACATAAAGAATATTCTTCGAAGTTACAATATTTCAACACCATAAACCGACACATCAGTCCACAGAGCATCCAGGAGAGTCCACACGTGTGGAGGAGAGAGAGAGGGCGCAATTCCCCATAAAGAATGTTGAAGATCAACTCTGGATCTGATTTGATCACCTCCTTCAGTCAAGGATTTGTCAGATCCAGTCAATCTGGTTCAGATCTGACTAATCTCAATCAAATCGGCTGAGAATCCACTGATCTATAATTTTGGATTTGCTCCATTATTCATCAATTTATTGATTAAAATAATCAATAATTGATTTTTGGGGCTTTCTGACCTGAGTGATGGAAAATCACTCAAAACTAGGAAATAGTGGGTCCATGGGTTTACATGGTGCTCTTAGCTTGAAAATGAGCACCTACATGACTGAAACTGATTATTTGGCCTACTTTTATTACAAAATCAATTTTTCCAATTAAACTATTAAAAAATAGCATAAGTTTTTGGAAAAATTAAATTTTAATAAAAATCATTGAAAAAACTAAAATATTGAAAAATTAAAAAAACCTAGGAGGGACTTAGACATGTTCATATGACTCGACCATGATGTCTAGCATGTTTATACATTGACACATAGACTCTAATAACCTCGATAGGCCTAAATGCAAAGCCAACCACCCCAACTTTGGAGGTATGGAGTGAAAAACTCAGAAATTATCAGTCGTTTATTCAACAACCAATAATAACCAAGGGAAAAAACACCTTGGGCTGATCGGATTAACAAATAAAGTCTAAGAGACCGAGTCTTTTACAGACACTATCATGCTAGAAAATTTATTACAATTCCCCCATGGGGTATGAACATGTGATATAGTACAAGCACTTCCCAGAAGTACTTCCAAAAGTATTCTAAAGTCCAAACAAGTTATCCTTGTCCAGTTCACCAGGCTCACTTGATAAAAAACCACTAAGTACAACTTAGGTGGTAACACTGATGTCGATCTTCTTGAATCCTGGGAAGTATATTCTGTAAGCCTTCGAGCTTCCAGAGTATCCCACAAATATACCCTTCTTTCCTGAAGGATCTAATTTTGTTCTCTTCTCTTTTGGAATGTGTATGTACACTGGACAACCAAATATTCTGAGATGGCTAACTTCTAGTTTCTTGCCGGAAAAGACTTCTTCAGGTGTCTTGTTCTCGAGTACTCTGTGTGGAGTACAGTTCTGTACATACACCTTTGTTCTGGCAGCTTCTGCCCATAGATGCATAAGAAGATCTTGATCATGAAGCATTTCTCTTGCAGCTTCCATGATAGTTATATTCTTCCTTTCTGCAATTCCATTCTGTTGTGGTTTATATGGAGTAGACAACTCCCTCTTAATCCCTGAGTCTTTACATAACTCTCTGAATTCATTTGATGTGAATTCTCCACCATTATTTGATCAAAAAGTCTTGATCTTCTTTTCAGTGTGGTTCTCGATCAAGCCTTTGAATTCCTTGAACTTGATGAATACTTCATCTTTGTTCTTCATGAAGTATACATAGTATACATACCCGCTTAGTGAACTTGATGACATTGGACCGCATACATCGGAGTAGATGATTTCTAAGATTCCTTTTGCTCTGCTCTCGCTACTTGGAAATGTCTTCTTTGTGTTCTTTCCTTTCGCACATCCTTTGCAAACCCCATCATGTTTTGCTTGAATTTCTGGAATACCTTCAACAACTTTGCTTGCAAGTGGTAGTGCCCTGTAATGCACATGTGCAAGCCTTCTATGCCAAAGTTCATTTGATTGAGTTATGAACCAAAGCTTGTTTTGGTTGGCCCTTCAACTTGTATAGACCTCCTTCTTATTCCCCAATCACTATTGCATCGTCAAAAGTCTTTCCCTTTGGCCACATAAGAACTTGGCTATCTACAAAAGCAACCCTCATTCCTTTTGCATCCAATGCAGATATGGAGAGGAAGTTCTTCTTTAGTCCTGGAACAAACAATACATTTTTCATATTCATAGACTTTCCAGAGTCTAGTTTATAGGAGGATTCACCACTACCTTTTATTGGATACTGGTAGTCATCCCCAAGTTTCACCTTGTGAGGTGACTCATGTTCAGGTAGTTTCACAAATGATTCTTTGAATCCAGTCATGTGCTTGGAAGCACCACTGTCTATGAGCCAATCATTGCTTCCATGTGAAACAGTTCCCGTGAGAGCGGAGATCAGCACATATTCTTCATCACTTGAAGAATCACTTTCTTGTCTGATTCTCTTTATGGAAGGTTCATCATCCTCTGCAGCATGAGCATTAAGTCTTCTCTTATTTCCCTTCTTCTTCTTTGAGTTCCCTTTGTTAGGGCAGAATTTGGATATGTGACCTTTCTCATCACATGTGTAACATCTAACAGTTGCCCAATCTCTTCTAGAGTGATGAGACTTACCTTTGAAGTGATGATGGTCCCTTTTGGTTTTCTTGGTGTGGGTTGTGAGAGCTTGATCTTCACTTCCCATCTTTTCTTCTCGAGCTGTTATCCGAGCTTCTTCTTGAGAGCATTCTTCCCATAGTCTGCTGAACTTGACTAACTTCTTTCTGGCACAGATCCCTTGAATGAAAGAGTCCCATGATCTAGGGAGACCATTCAAGGTGGTCATCACAATCTCTGCATTTTCCACTTCTTCATCCACTGCTTCCACTTGTTCCTTGAACTGAGATACCCTTGTAAAGTAAGACTAGATGGTCTCAGCAATCTGGATCTTTACATTCTTCAATTGGTTTCTCAGAGTCATCTTCCTGTTTATGTTCTTCCCTTCAAACAATTTGGTTAGGGCATCAAACATAGCTTTAGGTGTCTTTAGGGAGGACACCTGTGGTATGAGGTGATCCTTGATTGAATTAGCAATTATCCTCTTTGCCATAACCAACTTCTTCTTATGTAAGGCCTTAGCCTCATCTCCCTCTGAAACTGGAACCTCCCCACTGATATAGGATTCCAACTCATTTTCTTCCAGGACCAGGGAGATCCTATACTTCCAGGCTCGGAAGTTATCAACTCCCTCAAGCTTTTCATCAAGCTTAGTATGATGAGACATCTTAACTGAGAACCTCAAATGGAAATACACAAGATTTAGATCTTACCAGGTCAAGATGTCAAATTTGGATTTGGAGCTGAAATTCTGCAGTGCTGGTTCAGGAGAAGATTAGGGTTTTGCTTTTCCGGAGTTCTGTCCAACTAAGTGCTTTGATCTTGATCCCTAACTTCAATTTTGAGGAGGAGATCAATCTAGGCCTGGGCTCACTAAAAAATTCCACTTTTGTTGAAAGCCCTAATTTCCGGCAGTAGTGTCGGGTCCAAAACTGAAAAACCTCATAATTGGATTCTGCTTCGACAGAAAGATGCGCCCCAAGGAGGAGAGTTATTCCAACCTTCTTTTGCTGAAAATCTGTGGAGAGAGATCCACAAAGTAGGAAGCCCTAGTTCCCGCAACTGCACAGTGTCTTCTTCTCAGGTTAGCTCTGATACCATGTTAGATTTTTATCATTTAAGCTAGCAATACATTAGGATCTTTCACTGAGAGAATAACAAGCACATCAATAAAACACAATAGACAATGAACATAGTGTTTATCCTCGAGGAAACCATAAATGGTGAAAACCCTACAACTTCCTCAGAGATAGAATCAGCACCAAAAGTAAAACCGCAAAACAGTAAGATGGTCTCCCGACAACAGTAGCCTCTTTCTCCCTTGCCCCAATGTCTTCTTCTTCCTCAGCTATGCGCTACAACTGAGTGTGAGTGAGTGTGTGATAAATAGAGAGGCTAGCTCTCTATTTATACTAATTCCTGACTTGACTAAATCCAACTAGGGCCGACTTCTCTAGGAGAGTCTAATAACCCTAGTGCCTCGGAACTGTAGGGACTTTAACCCTTGACAATTATGAGGGTTACCCACAATAACTTGACATGACTTGTTTATATTATAGAACCTCCCGATAGGAACATCGGGGCATGACATGATTCAAGTACATTACAAATACATCCCGGAATAAACATCAGGTTGCAATACATAAGAAATACAAGTGAATACATTCTGAAGTTACAATTACATCAACAAAATAGAATCAACATAACCGAATTATACCAACTGAAGAGAAAAACCATTACAAGTTCGAGCCACATGGCCAATCCAAGAATCATCAAGATAACCCAACAAATACATGAAATAGGGCAAAGTACTCACAAGCTCAAGCAACGAGGCCAACTCGAAATGGAGCAATCTAGTCACAGGTTCAAGCCACTACCAACCAAGAATGTATCAACATAAACCATAAACCTTTAATTGAATATGCAAATTACATGAACCATAAATCCTTAACAGGTTCGAACCATGAGGTGGAAAACCAAAACCCTCCAGTTATAATAACCATTTACACACCGAACAAAACAATTAAGTCACAAGTTTGAGCCATAGGGTGGAAGATCAAAATACTCTAGGTACAATAACCATTTACACATCAAAAGAAACAAACAAGTCACAGGTTCAAGCCACAAGGTGGCGAACCAAAACCCTCCAGTTACAATAACCATTTACACGCTAAGACAAAACAAACAAGTTACATTTTTTAGCCATGGGGTGGTGAGCAACTTTATATCGTGCCATTATACCGAATACACGCATTGCAAAGAATACAACTCAAACCCATATAACAATTTCGAGCCATAGGATGCCCAACCAAAATATGTGCACCATTGATGCCAAACAAACCCAACAACTGAAGAAAACCACCAAAACAACGAATTCCAAAGAACCTTAACTCAACAAATTGTCCACGAGGAATAATGTGTTAAGCAAACATAGTTTGAGAAGTTGAGTGGGATCAAGCCCTACCATGAATGTGTGGATTTTCAAATGCTTTGAACGCACTATCTGCCTAGCAACAATCACGTCTGACAAAACCTTGCACCAAGAAGGTGCCCTGCAGGTCAACGACGACATAAAACCATCGATAACTCTCCAGAATACCAAATTTGCATCGAAATGATTGCAGCCATACCTAGTAAAAATTACCTCCAATGCATGTTCAAGTCAAAAGTGCATCTGGATGAGTTTCGCCAATGTGTCGAACCTGTCCACCACAACAACCACAACCAACAAGAACAACCATGAAACCCCACAAAACCGACAAAGAGGTGAGTGTGAAACCCCATGAGAGTTGGATGCTCCACCACAACAGAGGACACAAACATGAAACGAAGATAAGCAACATCGAACCAACATACCACAAATACCACCAACAGAACTGACATGAACCAAGAGTGGTACCTGGGTGGACCACCACCGAGGTGGCAAAACACCCATGCAAGGGACCCGAACAAGAATGCCCAAGGAAATAAACAAGGTCAATAAAAAGTGCGATAAAACCCTCCAAAAGTGCATTAAAGCAAAAGTTTGAAAGCTACCCACCTACCTATCATGTGGCTCTAGGGTTTCGACATGCAGCATACAAAAAAAATTGATGCCAAGGTGGCCTCCACCGTGGCATGAGGGAGAGCATACAACTACTGGCGTTCCTCCCCTAAGCACATCAAAGATTTTTCTAAAATCAATGAAACAACATATAAGATCTTTTCTTCTCTACAATCCTCAACAATAACGCTAAAGGTGGCAATGTGATCAATAATTGGACAAATCATCCTAGTTTCTAAACTTGAAAATAGAGACAATTAAATGTTCATCCTTTTTTTTAGAGAAGCCTTGTTCGACACCATTCTTGGTTGAGAAAATATCAACGTATTGATGAGTGATGAGTGGCTTGAACATCCACAAAAAGACTTCGGTAAAAATATACTGTTTTGACATATAAACAATAGTTTGTTAACATAAAGAAGTATTTGTGTCACAGAAACAATTTCAATATGCACAAATTTTAACCATATGTAATTATAATAATCTATTTTTAAGGTCACACTAAAATTTACAGATATATACATACCCTACCCCCACTTTGAACCATTAAGGTCACTTTCTACTTAGTAATTGACATTTTCTTGAAATATATATTAAAGGAGTATTATGACAATATAAAAAATCTACTTTATTTTTTCACAAAGAGAGAGGAAAACCCTTAACAAAGACACTTACCATCAAACCAATGGACTATGTTAACTTGGGACATAACTCCCTACATTTTAAAATGTTAATTTTAAAAGTTAATATTTAATCTAACTACTTTATTAAGAATTTAAAATAATCTTAAAAATTTAAATACTACTAATACAATTTATAAGATTAAATATAACTAAATACTTCAAATTGAGATGGTAAGAAAGAAACGATAGAAACACAAATGTTTCATACACAAAGTAAATCGCTTTGTGTACAAATAAAACTATCAACGAGCATACACTAGAATACAAATAAAACTATCATCACATTTAACCCAACAAACAAACCAACCCAAAAAAAATGTTGCTGTTATTAATTGATATAATAAATTATGATTGCAAGAAGCTACTTGCGAAAGACCGAGGAAAGTATAATATTTTCTGCCAAGTTTGAACGTTTACACATATCCAGACTCAGACGCCTTTTACTTCAAGAAAATGATAGCATGACTATATAGCAAGGGCAGTCTCTGTAGCAAGGGCCGTAACTTTTCTTCCAAGTTCATCTTTCTTTGCACCCACAACCTTATCAACAGCCTTTCCATCTTTGATAAAGATAAATGTAGGCATGGCCTCCACATCCCATTCTTGAGCTACATCCTGCAAAATCATATATTGAGGTATGTTTTCATTAATGTGCTTTATGTTGGTTGATCTGATTCATTTATTCAACCATTCTTCATTTGCCAACTTCCTGTCTCGTAAATTCATTTAGAAATACTAGGAGTAAATTTGTCAAAGAAAAAAAGTCCTTCCTAAAACAAATTTACTCTTTCAAATATCTAATATTAATCCTGAGCCAGGCATTTATAAAATGATGATTAGATGACTGTACCCTCAATTGGTCCACATCAACCTTCAAGAAAAAAAATTCTGGAAACCTTTTTGACAGCTCAACAAACACTGGACTGATGACTCGACAAGGTCCACACCATGTTGCAGTGAAATCTACCACCACCTGAATACAACAAAGGATAAGCACCCATTTTCAAAAGTCAAATAAAGATAAAAGCACTTAGGCCAACAATAATCAGCAAACAAAATATCTCATATGTAATTTCTACAAAGAAATTAAACACTCGAAATTCAGAATACATCAAGAGATAAGCACTATTCTCAGAAGTCAAAATAAAGATAACAAGACATGGGCCAGTAGTGATCAGCAAACAAACTAAATCTCACAAGTAATTTCTACGAAGAAAATAAACACTCAGATTGGAGCTATTTAGGAGAAAGCCTAGAGCATTATTTTAATGAAAGCTCCTACCAAGAGTTCACAAAAAATGTTAAGACATTTCAAAATCTGTTCACACATACATAAACCTAACTATCTGCATTAAATTTCTGCACACTTGCGGAATCAATCTCTATGGCACAAAACCTGGCTTAGATGGCATCTTATTCCCATAATATCAATAGATTTTCCTTTCTGATAGAAACCACAATTATCTCTACTTCCTAAGGTAGGTCGAGCAAAATCTAGAAGCCCAAAGGAGATAGAGGTCTCTTTAATCGATAAGCAGAGGATTCTTGTGTCACAACAGAGAAATAAATTTGATTGAAACAACTGATCTCTAAATAGAAACAAAATAAAACTAGTAAGCAGTGCATGCAGACTTCCCAAGTTGGAAAATATATATCTACTTCCTAAGGTAGTTCGAGCAATATACAGAAGCCCAAAGGGGAGAACGGTCTCTTCATTGATAAGGATTCTTATCTCACATAAGAGAGAAATTTGAATGAAACATTTGATGTCTTAAAAGAAACAAAAGAAAACTTGTGATTAACCCATGCAAATTTCCAAAGAAATCTTTGTAACCCACCACTCCTTGAATAACAACAATCAATCTGGGTGGATGAATAGATCTGCACCCTGTATGCATCATAAACCAAGTCACTTTTCACACTTTGGGTGGATGAATGGATCTGCACCCTGTATGCATCATAAACCAAGTCACCTTTCAGACTTTGCCTCGTGATAGCCTAGTTTTATCCTTTGAATACAAGGGATCTATATCTCAAAGTACTGTTCATCACACAAAACCTGAGAATGAAACAATAAAAAAATTCAAATCACTTTATTATCTTCTTTGTAACTTTAAAAGTATAATATAATGTTTCAAAGCATGTATTTCAACATCCAATATCGCCCTCAAACTTCCTAGCCACTCCTAATCAACCTCAATACCTGGCCATCATACCCTATTGAAAATTTTGATTCTCATGAAATAGCCCCTAGCTATTGCCACTGAATAAAAGATCGTAAACAGAAATCAACGCACAATCTGGGGATGCCCTAAAGACTCCAAGGGCCAAGGCCATTTTTCCTTCCAAATATAGTACGCAGACATACGAAACCTACTAAACACCCATCCCTATGCTTTATCCATCATGATCAACCCCAATCATCCTTATCAAAATTCAAGTAACTGTAGATCTAAACAGCCCTCGTCAAATTCAACTACTTGTATACATTATCTAAAACCCTATCCTCTTTACATATCAAACTTCATATCAACAAAGTATTTTTCCAAAACCCCATCCCCTTTATATATCAAACTTCACGTCAACAAACTATTTTCCCCAAAAATCCGACGCGCCCTCTGTAAACTCATTCTCGTATACATCAACGGAGTTTCTTTTCTGCTTTAACGCAGCCTTTCATCAATGGGACTCGAACCTGGGTCAGAAGCCCACTAGCACTAAACCACGGCTGAACAATTTTTTAATCCAAGACTGAAAAAATCGTAAAGAATAGATCAGATACATAAAAAAATTCTTGCAAATGGATTTTCCTTATATTATTATTGAAATTTGTTGTCTTGCCCACACCATGTCAAGCATTTTTTCACTAACGAGCTCGCAAAACCCATTTTGCAAATTCACCGTTATGATCTCCACACAACAGATATTTAACAAACAAAAATACATCTAAATAAGAAAAATTATGTCACCGATATTTACATAGAAAACCAAAAGAATGCAGATTTCCCTTATAAAACAAACGGACAACGAACCAGGGTTCAATTCCAGCAGTAGATACACATATTCCATGAACAAAATTCAAAGAAAAATCCTTACCAGACGTTTAGTATCGACGGCCTCCTGCAGCTTGGAGCGCCAGGCCTCTGTAGAGTGACATGTAAACACGTTTCCCTCCGCCATCTCTTCTTCCTCTGCGCGTCTCAAATCTGTAATGATTCGTCTGTGTTTTCAAATAACCCTGTCGTGAATTTATAGCCCGGGCGATCGTCCAAACGACAAACTTATAAAGTAATGTCTACTTTATTTTTTCAACTTTTTTGCTAAATGTTTCATACCATTTCGTTATCACTGGCTTTTCCATGCTTCATCGAATCATCAGTGGCTTTTCACTGGCTTTTACCTGCTTCATCGAATCATCAGTGGCTTTTCACTGGCTTTTCCATGCTCATCGAATCATCAGTGGCTTTTCTCAGGCTTTTCCCTGCTTCATCGGATATTCCCATTTAACTATTGGGAGCGGGTGGTGGCCACATCACTATTAGGAGGATGCCTTCTTACTTGTGTTATCAGTTTCACTTTGGTGGTTGTTGGTCGTTACACATGAGATTGATGGCTAGATGAATTGGTTTTGGGTTGCCTTGGTTTATTGATAAGGCATATCATAGACATATTGAGTGCCTTTGTATAAAGGCAAGGTGTAATAGAGACAATGGTTATATGTAATAGTTGGATAAACCAAGAAAAGCTTGGAGAGAACTTAATGAGGCAGAGAAGGTTGATGTGGATAACCTTGTTCATAAGCATTCACTATGCATGATGAGCAAAGTAGAAACAAAAGTTGATTGGCTTATAGATGGCTTGGGAAGACTTGGTTGGGAAGATCAAATGGGCATAGTTGGTTGGATGCAGGTCAACTATGAGCATTTGGATGCATGTCCAATGGATGGATATTGGTTTTATGCACATGTGGGTGCACTTGGCATTTAGACCATTGGGTACACTTGGAGACCCCTTGCCAAATGGAGTTGCAATGGGCACATTTGAGTGCACCTAGAATACAAACTTGCAAGGAATGTGGATGCGATGGGCACACCTATCAGGCACACTTTGTGATGAATGCGGATATGATGGACACGCTTGCGGAGAAAACTTGTGATGTGAAACTTATGGGCACTCGAGCATAGATGGATTTGCGATCATGATAATGTGGTTCATCAGGAACAACACCATTGGATATGGACGTCGACAGATGAATCATGTAGGTACAAGTGAATTGCAAGTGGACACTTGGGTCCACTTAGATTTGGAGAGGCTTACAAGAGTTTGGTAAGACGCATATATATAGGGGATGCCTCATTTGGTCTAGCTGAGTGAACAAAAAAAGAAGAAATGAGCATGAGATTAGCTAGAGGCAAGCCTATGGTAGCTTCAAGGGTTGGATTGGTGTTTATGGGTCAATGGTGCCTTTTGCAATTGTAGTTCGTTAAAAGAGCTATAGGTAGTTGGCCTAGCTTCTTTATTGTACATTGTAACATATTTCATCTAATAAAGCTTAAGGCATCCATCTTGGGTCTCGTTGCACATGTGCTTTGTATTCCCTTTGGTTGGATGAATATTGATTTCCTATCATGCATGGTGATGGCTAACTTATATAATATTAACTCAATATAAATATTAATGAAATGATCTCCATTGATCTTAAGGACCATTCCACTCCCACATCTTCCCTCCATTAAAGATCCATCCAAAAAACCAACAACAGAAGAAAAGGAAAGCACGGGATGAGAAACATCTTTCTGCATTTTAGACTATTCATTCTTTGAAAATTCTATATAAAACGATAAGATTTTAATGCAACACTGATTAAGATTGGGAAATATATTTTCAAAAATAACCTTGTTCTGCATATTCCAAATGGACCAACTTATGAAGATAGGCAACAACTTGTGTCTTCTTTCAAAAAGGGACCATCCCCTAAAACTTCCATCCAAATTATTATCCCCCCGGGAGTAATTGATATTTAAACCTCCATAGACTGAAAACCAAAAATGTATACTAAAAACACAAGAGAAAAATAAGTGATCAACTGAATCAACTTCCATTCTACATAACACACAAATACTGGGACCAATCCAACCTCAGTTTAGAATATTTTCCAAGTGAGAAGTTTATTTTTTAGAAGTAGCAAAAAAAAACATTTCAATTTTTGTGTGATATGGCACTTCCATATTTTGACAACCCACATTTCTTGTCATAATGATTTTGAAGAGAAACAATAGCTTCATGTGCATCCTTCGTTGTGATCTTCCTAGAAGAATTGTTCCATGACCAAGCAATCTTGTCTTATGAAAAACCAAGTCTAATGCCAACATTGTTTAGAGAGTTTATGTAACTATCCTAGATTTTTTCCCAACCTCTTGTTAGGCCCATATATTTAGAATTTAACCAATAAACTCCCCTTAATACAGACAATCGTTTCCTTCTAATCTGGTTAAGAGTAACCATTTCTAATTCAACAAGATGGTCAATAATTTCCGTAGGCAAGATGAAGGTACCATTGTCTTTGATATAAGGATCTATGTCGATTCTCAAACTCTTACCATTTCCAATATCCCATGCAGCCCATTTCCTAATCCATTCGAAGAGTTTAATAAAGCTATTCCAAATTATATAAGAACTTTTGCTTCAAATTTCCTCATCCTTGAACCAATTCAACAAAGTATTCCTTCTAAAATTTTGAGTTACATACCAAACTCCACATGTTGTTGCCAAAAATATTACGCCATAATCTCTTTAAGCAAAACACGGATTTGAACCAGTTTAAATTCTTAATATCCCATCCCCCCAAAGATTTAGGTAACACCAGTCTCTCCCAGGAAACCAAGTGAAATTTGTTCTCCACTCCATAACCATCCCAAAGGAAATTTAATGTTTTTTATCATTTAGTGTTTATGATGGCCTATAGGAGCATAACCAAAGATAACCAATACACCGGGATTCCTTTTAGCACAACACGAACTAAGCTTAACATTCCACCCAAATGCGTATTCTTCTTTCAATCTTTTTCACCAACCACATCCAATCATCATTCCTGTAATTTTTTTATTTCAACATAAAACCGAGGTATTTAAAACCCACTTCTAATCCTTCCACCTTGATCTGGAATAGAGAATTAAGCTCAGCTCAATCCCATAAGAAATTATATTTTGATAGAAAAAAGACTTCTCCTAATTAATTTCCATGCCCGTTGTTGAGCAAAAATTTTTGTGAGTGTCAGAGAGGAACTTCCACTCCTCAATCTTATCATATCCAAAGGTAGTCACATCACTGACAAACAGGAGATTGGTAATTTTAAGGACGATAAATTTTTAAACCGGTAAACTTACCCTTCAACCTAGCTTCCAAAATCATTCGACTTAAACCATCAATGACTAGAAGGAAGAGAAGAGGGGATAAGGGACACCCCTGTCAAATATCTTTGGAGCTATAACTAGAAATGCAAAGTTAGGCGAAGAAACAGAGTCTAAAATCCAATTTGATACATCCACGGGAATCCCAATCTAAAGTAGGACAAGTCTGAGGAACACCCAATCCACCTTGTCGTAAGCCTTTGATAGGTCCATTTTCAGAATCAAAGAGTTCCTCTTCTTGAATTTTTCCAAATGAAGGAACTCCTAGGAGTCCCCAAATGCATATAGAATTTATCTATTTGATAAAAAACCGAATTTTTCTTTAGAAAGCACATCAGATAATTTCAGCTTGAGTTTGATATAAATAATTTTAGTCACCATCTTGTAAATCAAATTACAAAGAGAAATTGGCATGAAATCAGAAAAAGAGTCGGCCTTTTCTTTCTTGGGAACAAGTGTTGAAGGTAAAATTGAGAGCACCAGACACAAATCCATCCCTTTTGGACATCTCAGCTATTTCCAATAGATCATTCCCCATAATGTCCAAAAAAGTAGCGAAGAATTACTTCGGCCATCCATCTGGATCCAGACTTTGATATTTGGTAAAACTAGACAAAGTGCTTTTCACTTCCTCAATACTAGACTTCCCAAGTTGTAAGCCATCATCTCTAGAGAAAAAAGTAGGGTAGTGCTTTAGGACCTCCATCTGATCACCAATATTTCATCTACTCGGATCTTTATAAATTTTGTTGAAAAAAATTGTAGCCGCTTTTTGAATTTCTCGATGAGAGTAAACTGGAATTCCTTCAGGAGAATTGATTTCCCATATGTTTTCTAGATTTTTTCTATAAGAAGCATACATGTGGAATAATTTTGTGTTTATTCCCGACCTCAATCCACACAGCTCTACTCTTTAACCTCCAAAAATTTTCTTCTTTTTTTAACACAACATCCTTCTTACCTTCTAAATCAATCATCAAAGCCCTATCATCAACAGAAAAATTGACATCCAAATTCATCAACAAAATCTCCATAATTTGATTTTCAACAAGAATCAGGGCACTTCTATCCTCTACCTATTTTTTCCTAATCCATTCTTTCACTGTTTTTTTCACCCTTTTAAGTTTAAAAACCAATATGTCCATTGGATTCTTACTTTCTTTAACTGACAACAAAGCCCATACATCTCTAACCATCCTACGGAAGGAATCATCCTTTAACCAATCTTGATTAAATCTAAAGGGATATTTAGTAATACCATGTGCTCCCTCCACCTAAAGAGAAATAGGGATCTGATCAAGGATATTAGAAACCAAATTCCAAGACTTGTACCTGACACTATTATCCAAAAGAGATTATGCTACAAAAAAAAGATCAATTATCTTTGCAATTCCTTCACCCCCTAGGCTTTTGTTCTTCCATGTAGGAGACAGTTTGTTGGGCTTAATGCCAATTAGTTTGTTTCTACTGAACAAGTTTTGAAAGAAATAATCCAGTGGGTCAACCGAAGAAATCATACCCCAATTCTCATAAAAAAACATAGTAAGATTCAAGTGTCCCGCAATAATTAGATTTTGCAGGCTTAGAACACCACTATCTTCAACTTTCTCCCAAAAATATTTTATATCCTTGTAAGGGGCATAAATGTTTAAGTTTAATTACATCTTTGAAACCTTGAATTCTTCCCTCGAATAGATTTCCATTAGTCATTTTAAAAGGGGTTAAATTGCATGTTTTGGGGTTCCAAATAGTTAACAACCCACCAGACTGACCTTCAACATCAAAAGCATACACCTCCCAGTCTTTCAGTAATTTCAAAAAATACTCACAAGCTTTTACTCCTTTAGACATAATTCTTGAATTAAATAAATATTTGCTTTGGTTGATTCAAATAATTTTCTAAGGGGTCTAGATTTATAGCTCCCCCCTAGCCCTCTTATGTTGAAATATATGCAAAACATTAAGGAATAGATGAAGGGATATTTACAACTCTAAGGGCCCCTATATCTCATTTAATCATAGACTCTTCAACAATCAATAATCTAGAAGACAAAGGAATATAATTCCCTTCTCTGATCAAACAATCCTCCTCACTAAACTCCTCTCCACTCTTTCCAACCTTCCTTCTACTCCTTTTCATTATTGTCACATTTTGATGACATGTTGAACTTATGGGAGTTTTATTGGAGGATTATATAAGCTTGGATACACAAAATTGCATAGGAGATCCTACAACTTCTCTTATTATGTAATACCCGTGGCGTATATATTATAGTTGTTACTGCATTACAAACATTTTTTCTATGAAGCCTATACATTTTTTCTCCTTTAGCATGTTTATTATTTTGATATAAAATTACATCTAGTTCTGTGATGAGCCAAAACACTAAAGAGATGAGCCAAAACACTAAAGACGAGATCCATACATTAATCGATGTTGGTGAGGGGGTAAGGTTTACCCATGTACCTTGTTTACCTTCATCAGTTGTTTTCTAAACCGTATGTTAAAAATCCCAAAACTCATGTTCCTAAGACAAACTCAAAAGGGAGAGTGTTTAATAATTAAATATTATTAATTAAAGATTGGGTGAAGTTAATTAATTTTAATTAAGTTGATAATTAATCATGGAGGAGGGTAACGTGGTCCTCTTGGGACAGCCACGTGGGAACCCAAAGAAGACACTTGTTTCTCAGGAGCGATTAAGAAAACAAGTTGGGGGAATTGGTGGGAAGAGGAGAGCCCAAAAGGAGGAGGGAAGTTGGTCATGTGAGCTAGTTTTGGGGGAAAATAACAGTTGTTACAATGGATTGTTGTTATCATTTGATTGTTGTTACCCTTTGTTGATGTTACCATTCGCTTCTTGTTACCAGGCTCTTGCTAATGTTACCGGTCGCTTGTTGTTACCTATTTTTTGTTGTTACAGTTGTGTGTGAATCATTTTTGGTGCTTGAAACCTTGAGTGAAATTTAGACACTTGCTATGAAGATTATGTGTCTTCGAATTCTTTGAGGTGGGAGAAAACTCTGTTTTGTAAGTTACTTGGTGATTTGTGCATGAAACCTTGAGTGGAATTCTGACAGTTGCAGTTAAGTGTATCACTGTGTGTTTGTGAAAGAAATCTATGGGTTGATTGCGAAACTGTCATGAATTTGGTTTTAAAAGTGTTGTTTCCCTTATCATTGGTTATAATTTCGTTTATACTATCCAATTGCCCATGTTTTATCCCTATGAGTAAGATGAGGGGGGTGGTGAGTTACTTGTGGTTAATGTTTGGATCTCGGCTGGGGGTGGACTTGGGAGATGAAATAATACAGGTTGGATGAGTCCTCTCATTGGGTGGAGCATGGCTTACACAACTAGCTGAGCATTTCAAAAGAAAATCTTTAAATAAGTATTTGCATAATTTTAATTCTTTGTAAATTTCTCTTTTAAATGTTACTTACAAGAAATTTAATAGTTATAAATTGGTATGTCATTATATGTTAATTTTCTGTAAGAATGTTATAGAAAATTTATTTTCACTTATTTTTGTGCATAAAATTATAGATTCCATACTATGCATATTAATTGGCTTGAATGATGAGAAAAATTAGGAATTATATTTTCTCAGTTGAATAAACTAATTCTCTACTTGTGCAACTTACAAATACTATGTGTTGGTTTATGTGTTAATTGTATTTACATTTTACGAATTGAATTTGTTAACTTAGAAGAAAAACCATGAATTGGTTGTATGGCTTAAAAAAAACCATGGACTAGTTTGTTGAGGAAAATTACCATTATAATTTATGTAATTAGGAATATGCTTTGGTAGTTGAAATAATGGAAGAATATGATAACATTAGAATGATGTTTTTTTTTCCAGTTTTAAAGAATGAAATTTAAGTCTTAGTGATTAACAAAATTATAGAAACTACTTTAGTGAAGTGTTATTCCCTAAGCCTTGTCACTAATGAGAAATTTTAGTGTTGTTAATTTCCAAGTTTAAACCAAAATTTGGGATTAGTTTGAACTAGCTTGGTTTACTAAGTTCAATATATGTTAAGTAATTTAATAAACTTGTTTGAAATCAAGTTTTTAAATTAAACATTGGTTTTGATAATTTGAAATTGTAACTTGATTAATAAATATGTAAGTTATTTATGCAATTTTTAGCTCTTAGCTAATTAATAATTGTAGAGTAACAGTAGTCATGTGGATGTTGTTACTTACGAGGAGTCTTTAAATAACATATTTTGTTGGTGTTACTTGCTTGTAGTTGTTGTTGTTACTTACCAACAATCTCGAAATAACATATTGTTTTGTTTCTACTCTAACATATTTTGTATAAACAATTCAAGTTATTTTTAATCTATGTTTTTAATAGATATGTAGTATGCATTTAGTAATTGTGTAAGTAATTTATGGATCTCATTAGAGGCTCGTACTTCCCCGAATGTGTGCATAAGGTATTTATGCATGTAATCAATTTACATATAAAAAAATGTTTGTTTAGTTTAGTTTGGTGTAACGTAAGGATTTGTTACAAGTTGGTATCAGAGCGCAAGTTGAAACTCTCGAACCTTTGGGATCAAATCTAATTTCTTAAAATGAGATATATACATATATAAAAATGTATGATGAAATTGTTTTTGGAACTAATAATTATTGTTGGTTTAGATTGCTTATGTTGCACATGAATTTCTACCCATTTAATTTGCAGACTGTCAGCAAAGACGAGAAAATAGAATTAAAGAGGTGGCAGAGGATCCTGTATTGTCTAATTTTGCTGAAGAAGTAGGTAGGGAAGTACTTGAGGTAATGAATCCAATGGTCACTAAAGTGGGACAGGGACCATGTGTTATAGAGGATTTCACCACTCTAGGTGAATCACACTTTGTATGGCCTTCCCCTGTCTCGCTGCAGACTCTTTAGACCCCATGGACCATATTTTATCCTTTGATGTTTCCTTGATCATCCCTAAAACTATATAAAAATGATATATGCGGATTTTTACCCCATAACCGCGTACATACGCGGGTTTGAATCCTATAACCGCATACATCGGGATGTGTGCATAGTCCAAATCCTTTTGGAGTTTTCCTTGACATGGATCCGACTCATTCGACTCCTGGCCTTCCATATGCCTTGAGATCACTCGGATTCGACCCTTCATTATCCCTTGTGAAGCTATATAAGGAACCCCTTGGTACATTGAAGGCATATAGAGAGATTGAAGCAAAGAAACTATAGTCCATTGTTGCCGGAATTTATACTTGAGTTTGCATCCTTTTGTCCCTTTGGAGCACTGTTGTGTTCTTCCAAAGCTTGCCTTTTGCTAGTGAGCTTGCTATCGAGAGATGGAGGATTGAGGTGGTGGAGGCCCAAGTGGGGGATTCAGTTTCTTCGGTTCACAGACGTGCCGTCAGAGGTTGTATCTATCTTGTAATCTCTGATTTATATTAATAAGAAATATCTTTTCCTGTCCAATGATGTGTATTTGATTGAATATTGTATCCATTGGAATATGTCAAATTCTTTTACATTATTGATTATATATGCTAGAATAGATCTAACACCATGATATATAGTATGCTTGTATGGTTTACTTGTTGTTGAGGAAGTATTATATCAATTCAAGCTGAAGATTGGAAAGCTCAATGGGGATCTACTTCACCCGTCCGGAATAAGGTACGAGGTCTGATCCTTTAGTGTTAGACATTTTATCTCTATTGCATATTGGGAGAGATTGATTTCTGGAGTCAAAGCTGTCTGTTGTGGTAACCCAAGCCATAGGAATTTCTATCCGTAACAGAATTGGCAACTCCGCTGGGGAGTTCCTAGTAGTTGTCCTTTGGGGGTGATTTTCTCGGCATTCAATGTATTTGAATTGGTCTTTCTCTCTTGTTTTTGTGTCGGGTCTAGGGGCATGTATGCCTGGTAGAGTCTGATTGGAGTGAAGTTTGTCTCAGCCTGTCTGTTTGCCTTGTTTTATGCACCTTTTTCTTCCTGTACGCGGGTTTTTGATTTACAGTCGCGTATACACGCGGTTTCCTCTGGTATTTCCGCGTATACACGCGGGTTTACTGCGAACAGTCGCGTATACCCTGGATTTTTCCCTTTTTATGGAAGTTAATTGGTTGTTGGGTGAATGTTGTTAGTTGCTAAGTCTCCTTTGGCACTGCCTAAGTCTGTCTTGACCTCTGTTTCTGACTGGAAACGCTTTTTTTAGCCTAATTTTTTTTTTAGGAAAGTTTTTGTCATGGCATTTTCGATTTTTTGTTTGAGATTAGTGCATTAGAGTTCTTTTACCTTAGTGCTTTGCTTGGATGTTGTTTATGTCTGCTTGCAGATTCTGGGGGTGGTAGAATCATTCTTTTGCTTTTTTGCATCTCTTATATTTTCAAAAAATCCAAAAACATTTGCTTATCATAATGCATTGCATTTTGCACTTTGCATTGTACTTGCACTAGATCTAGATTTGCTTTGGAGTACTAGTTAGGACTTCATATAGGAAAATTTGCATTCATCATTTGAAGAAGAATTGTGCATTTCACGTAGTAGCATACCCTGTTTACATGGACACAATGCATTTGCATTGATTGTTACGGTGTGCATTTTACTTTATGTTGCGTCATAACACCACTAGTTGCACGACCATATCCTATTTTTGAGTAATAAAGCCACCTAAAATCAACGCTAATTAAAATGAATTACACTCTTTTCTTTTCTAGGGTGCACCAACAAGCTTAGGTTTTAGGATCTTGGAATAGTTCATTGTAAGTCAATTCTCCAAGATCACTAAACAACAACATCTAGGTGTCTGTCCAGGGAGTGTGTGAAATCCTTGGTATAACCATCATTCTCAGGATCCTCCTCTCAAACAGGAGTCAAGCACGAGGCAGTGTGAGCGGTTATTGATTGGGATGACCCCTAGTCATAACTGAGTAGCACCGGAGATATTTCTAGGATTGTATTCGTATCTGGGGGCTCTTTCGAGAGTTTCAGGCTTTGCTACCCTGCCCATACGGTCAATCCCGCCTGCGACTGTCCGCCTGAGCTTTGATTATATTGAGGTGACCTTAGTGACCTTACCTAGGATATCGAGGGGGTACTTGTAGAGGTTATTCTACAAGTGTCCCGGCCAGGTTGGGGTCGGACAGCACAGTCGCTTTATGCGTTGAAGCTGAGGGCCACAATAATTGGTTACGTACCTCCGCTTGTTGTGTATGGGAGTCTCAGGCCTCTCCTAGGCGAGACATATCTGCTTCATTCAGGAGCTCACTTATCCAGCCCTTGTTTGCTTGCATTTGGCTTTAGATTTTATTAGTGATTGCTCTGTGCACGCTAGTTGGCCTAGGGTTTATGTAAATAGAGAGTCTTTTCTTTTTGTTGAGTCATTGTGGATTCGAGTGTGGTTTCGCGCCGTTCTCGTCAGTTAGCAGGACTTCCGCCTTCCACTTCTCCTCCTCCTTTGGGAGAGGGGCCTAGACTGTCCAGGCGGACTATGTCACACACTGATTCACACACCATGGAGGATCATTCAGAGACTATTCCTGAGCCACCTCCTCCCGTTCGTATTGGCATTGGGGAACTTACTCCTACATACGATCCTTCACCTGACCTAGCTGAGTTCGGTCCCGTGATTTCCCAAATAGGATCTTTGCATGATAGACCTACTCACCCTAGGGCTGATTCCCCGTTGACTCATTACCAGTATGGAATGTCGGAAGATGCCGAGACTCACTTTGAACCTGCCAGCACTAGCTACGGTAGTTATGCTACGACTGGTTTTCCTATGCACGATTTGACATTTCATGTCGAATCTGACTTTGAGCCTAGCACTATGCCTGGGGGCAATCCCATTCCTTACCTTGCAGAGAGGTTTGGGAGTACTAGTCACATTGCACCTTCCATCCCAGTGGTGGAAGCTACATCTTATCCACCTCCTAGGTCTAGGGTTAGTGATCCGATTAGGATACCAGGTCCCAGACGAGTGACGATATGCACTAGTACATACCTTATCACTGAGATTCCTTCATCCTTGGTTCCGAGTTCTTCAAATGTACATCCTCCACCTTATCCACGTGGTCCTTCGAGCCGATATATGGCTACGAGTCAGGTCCGTACTGCGGTTACTAGGCCGATTGTGTCTCAAGTTCATATACCACTCGCTGCTTCGGGAGGCTATATTCACCCTTCTAGTAGTTAGCTTGTTACATCCGGGGCATATATACCTACTTCTGGTATGTATGTTCCTCCTTCTGGAGCTTATCTTCCTACCTACGGAGTGTCCCATGGGACATCGCATGCGATGACCTATGGACCTTATTACGGTCCGTAGTATGGATATGTTTCTTCACCTTATGGAGGCGGGTATCAACAACCTGCTTACTCTCCTAATTATGGCTTTGTAGCTCCTACCAGTCAAGGTCCACCTTACTATGGTACTTCCACATCACCTTATACAGGTCAGACAGGAGGAGGACACTATGGCCAAGGCCATGGTGGTGCTCAAACCTATGTGAACCAGGGAGCGATCCATCGACCTCATCATCCTAGGCTCCCTTTCCTCGCGACGCTTAACCTTCCTGACTTATCGAGACTTACAAATGATCCCGTGGCTCATGACCCGGCTTGGCCGGCTGTCCCTACCAAGCTTCCTTCGGACATACCTAAGTTTGAAGGAAAACCGGGAGAGGATCCGAGCGAACACATTACCACGTTTCACCTTTGGTGCTCTTCAAATTCGTTACATCAGGACTCAGTCCACTTGTGACTATTTCAACGCACCCTTACAGGGCCTGCTACGAAATGGTATATAGAGTTACCAAAGGGATATTTTACCTTGTTCGACGATTTTGTGATGACTTTTCTTAATCACTTCCAGCTACCAGTGCGCTATGATGTTGGTACTGAACTCTTGTCGACATTTCAGCAAGATAAAGCCACGCATATTTTTGATCATTTTCAGGAGTGGCATAGACGGAAGAGATTAATTAAAGCTTTTATACCACCGGAGTTCCTTCTCGAGTGGTTCCTCAAGTCTTTATTGCCATATATCGCGAAGGATATTTCTATATCCGGAGTGCAGAATGAGGAACAAGCGATCTTTAGGGCACAGGAACTGGACTTGATTTATGCTCAGTCCGGTTTGTTGTATGAGATTATTGCCAACGCTCCTCGTTCTAGTTTCGATCCCAAGGTCAAACTTGGACCACATGCCGATGGCATTGTGGGTTGTGCAAGTGCGAAACCTACAAATTTGGTTGCAAAACAAGTTAGTCAATTGTCGCTCAATCAATCTGCTTCGGGACAAGCTATGGCTTCTTCTCAACCCGCCCAAACGGCGAGTGTACTTTCTGTGCAATCGTCGGACCAGAAGGGTAACCAGCAACCCGGACGGAATAGAAAAAAGGGTAAGAATAATAATCGAAAGGGTGGGAATAAGAATGAGAATGCTTCCAATAATGACAAGAACGGTCAGAATGCTGGTGGGGACAAGCAAGCGAAACGTAAGGTTAAGTTCCCTTGCAAGCTATGTAAGGATGATCACCTCACTTACTTGTGCCCTCGAATTGATGAAGCTTCGAGACTCTTAGCACAAGGCCCAGCTGTGCTAACGAACCATTTACCGCATAACGAGAATATGAACTCGAAGTCCCAGGAGCAATCTAGTGAGAATGATCCACCAGAGGCTAGTCCTTGTGGGTGCATTAACATGGTCTGTGCTGCCAAGGTTGTGACTCATGCGAAAGATTATGGATCGTCACAACCCAACCCAGGCAAAGAACCCGATCCACCAGGAAATCCTTTGCGCATTGAGAAACCTGCGGATAAACCTGAGGCTGCACCTCGCATTCGTAAGGGGGTACTTAAGCGCTCGGGGCATAATCCAAATGCCCGAGCCGCCCAGAATTATTCAGTTGTCGAGGATTTGGGCCATACTCCCTATGCGATGTCTGCATTGGAAGTGCTTCAGAGTTGTCCTTCGCAAAGGAAGGCTTTGCTTTCTTCTCTTGGTGTGAACAATGATGATTCTTCCTCAGTGATCAAATTTGAAACCGCAGGTCATTAGCCTTGCTTGCCCTACTATGTGTCACTTTTGGTACATGTAGAATGTCTTAATATGATCATCAAGCGCACTGTGATTGACGAGGGCGCTGCCACATCTATGATGTCTTTGTCCTGTTGGAAGGGTCTTGGTTCTCCTGAGTTGTCGAAGTCAGCGACTATGTTAACTGCTTTTGATGGGAGATCTTTTAGGCCGCAAGGCATCATTCCTTCCCTTAAAGTCCATTTGGGAGGGAATACCATTGCGATAGAGGTTGAGGTGGTTGATGCGCCCCTCGACTACAATCTCTTGCTGGGTCGGAACTGGAAGTATAGTATGCAAGTTGTTGCTTCTTCCGTGTTTTGTGTTGTATGCTTTCCTCATAATGGAAAGATTGTAACGATTGATCAAATGACATTCAAGAATTCCCCTGTTATTGCATCCTCGGGAACTTCAGTTCTGGTCGTTGAGCACTCTCAATCGGCAACTGGGAGTGTGGGTGTAGGCATGTATCCATCCCTTATGGGAAGCTTTAGTTGTCCTGCGCCGGTCCTCATGATAGGATCTAGTTCCGATAAGGCTTCATCTTCTATGACCTCAGTGTCTTTTTGCACGACTCATATGGAAGATCCTTGGATTCTTCATACACTGAGTATTTCGCGTGAGCCTATCGAGACCAACGTGCCGCTTCCTGCAACCATGATAGCTTATCAAGCCAATCTTATGGATGTTGCAGAGCCTTGTTCTTCCTCTTCGCGGACGGAGCAGGAAGACCCCTATGTGCTGCATGCATGGGCAGTACAGTCTTCTCATGCCCACGACTGCATGGATACGGTTTTCCCTTCAGATGAAGCGATCATCGAGGCTATGTCGGGTGTTGAGCCGCCATGGGAGGAACTTCATCATAGATCATATTTCCTTCCACTGCTTGACCGTTTGGAGCATGAGGATTATAGGGAGATTCTTAGTTAGAGAGTTGGTAGTCCCATAATTCCATTAAGCTCTCCTGGTCAGATGGCTGATGGGAACATGGCAAACATATCTTCCACGATTTCTATCAACATCTCTCGAAATCCTGGCACCATCGAGAATGTTTATATTGGGGCGGATTGTTCCCAGGCTGAGATTCTTGAATATACCGAGCTATTCAAGGAATTCCGTGATATTTTCACTTGGTATTATGATGAGATGCCAGGTATTGACCCTCGGGTTGTCGAACATGAGATTAAGACTTACCCCAATGCTAAGCCTGTTCGACAACATTTACGTGTCGTGAATCCTAGGAAAGCACCCGCCATTAAGGCAGAGATAGAGAAGTTGTTGAAAGCCGGTTTCATCTAACCCGTTCCCTTGACGAAGTGGGTTTCAAACCCCGTTTCGGTGGATAAGAAGCAGGGAGCGATTCGAATATGCACTGATTTCCACGTTTTAAATCGTGCTTGTCCTAAGGATAACTTCCCCACACCATTTATAGATCAGATTTTGGATGAGTGTGCGGGTAGCGAGGTGTTCTCCTTTATGGGTGGCTTTTTCGGGTATACTCAGATCTAGATTAAACCTGAGGACCAACACAAGACTGCATTTATTTGTCCTTGGGGAACGTTTGCATATCGGAAGATGCCTTTCGGCCTTAAAAACGCCGGAGCTACATTTCAGTGGGCAATGACCTTGATTTTCCACGATCTCAAGTCTATTATTGAAGTATTTTTGGATGACCTCGCTGCTCATTCTCGTATGAGAATGCGTCATTCATATCACTTGAGATTGGTTTTCGAAAGATGCCGGCACTATTCGGTTCGATTAAATCCTCATAAGTGCATCTTTTGTGTGAAGTCAGGTCATTTATTAGGATTCATCGTTTCAAAGGAGGGCATAAGAGTCGATCCCTTAAAGGTTGAGGCCATACTTCAGTTGTCTCCCCCGAAGAATATTCGTCATCTTCAGTGTTTGCAAGGTATGACAAACTTCTTGCGAAGATTTGTGGTCAATTTTTCCAATTTGACTAGAGGCTTCATGCGTCTCTTGAAGAAGGATACTCCCTTTGAATGGGATGAGCGATCCCAGGAGTCCTTCGATGCACTTAAGCGAGCCCTAGCATCGGCCCCGGTGATTAGTCCTCCGGATTATAGCCGTGATTTCCTATTATATGTGGCGGCGTCTTTAGAGATGATTGGTATGGTATTGGTTCAGGAGGATGAGGAGCTCCAGGAGCATGTCATATATTATCTAAGCCGAAACCTTATTGACACAGAGATTCGTTATTCTCATGTCGAGAAGCTTTCTTTAACGACCATACATGCGGTTTAGTGTTTGAGACATTATATTCTCCTTCGCCAGACCTTGGTTGTGGCCCATGTCAATCCGTTTCATTTCATCCTCACACGAAGGATGATTGGGGGAAAGTATAATAAATGGATTGTCATCTTGCAAGAATTCGATCTGGAATTTGTTTCGGCAAAGTTGAAGAAGTCGTTAATTTTTGCAGAGCTTATATCGGATTTCCCAAGCGAGGACGAGGAGTCGGTTTGTGAAGACACGTTTGTCGATGAACACATATTCTTAATCTCAACGTCTGACCCATGGTATGGAGATATCATAGTATATCTGCAAACACAGAGGACCCCTACTCACCTCTCGCGAGATGAACGACGATGATTACATCACGTCTCTAAGAACTACCTTATAGTGGACAATACTTTGTACCGCCGTGGGGTAGATTCCATTTTACGACATTGTTTAACTCATGAGGAGGATGAGGTTGTGCTGAATGATTGCCACGGAGGGGCGTGTGGTGGTCATTTATCTGGGCTTTCTACAGCTCAAAAGATTTTGAGAGCGGGTTATTTCTGGCCGTCAATCTTTAAAGATTGTGTTGATGCGGTCAAGAGGTACCACCCTTTCCGGGTCTTTGCACGCAATATGCACTCGAAGCCTGCCCCATTACATCCCATTATCACCGCCGGTCCCTTCACCAAGTGGGGGCTCAATTTTATGGATTGCAGTCCAGCTTCGGCTGGGGGGCACCATCATATTATAGTGGCTGTGGATTATTTCACGAAATGGGCTAAGGCAATGCCTACTGTAAAATCCGACGGTGAGACAGCCGCTCACTTTGTATTCAACCAAATCATTACTCGGTTCAGGATTCCGAAAGAGATTGTCACTAACCATGGCTCGCACTTTCAGAACCGTATGATGGAAGAGTTGGCATCCAAGTTAGGGTATAAGCAAGAGCACTCCTCTTCTTACTACCCCCAAGCAAATGGACAGGTGGAATCAGTGAATAAATCACTTAAGTCCATTCTCCAACGAACCATCATGCAGAGCAAGACGAATTGGCATATTATGTTGTACCCTACTTTGTGGGCATATCGGACCGCGGTTAAGACTACAACTGGTTTTTCTCCATATCAGCTTGTGCATGGAGTGGAGTCGATATTGCCAGTTGAATGTGAGATTCCTTCGTTGAAGCTAGCTGTGGAACTCTTACCAGACACTTCACCTTTGGAGGAGCGTTTGGTCCACCTCGAGCAACTTGATGAGCAGCGTCGAGATGCCTTGGTGGATCTAGAGGTTAATAAGCATCACGTTAAGGTCCAATATGACAAGTCTGTCCATCCAAGAGTGTTTAGTGAAGGAGACTTGGTCCTTTTGTGGGATCAATCAAAAGAACCCTTGGGGGAAGGGAAATTTAATCCTATGTGGCGTGGTCCTTACGTGGTCAAGCGTGTCTTAGAGAAGGATGCCTATGAGTTAGTCGATTACGAAGGCACAGCTTTGGCGGAGCCTAGAAATGGGCTCTATCTCAAAAAATACTATGCATGATCTTTAGCCAAGGCTGCTTGTTGTATATTATTGTACAGCTTTGCATAGTTAGGTCTTTTTCTTATCGTGATTGGGTTTGTAATTAGTTTCCGTTTCTTTTGGCAGATGTCAATGGAATCTTCCACCTACATAGGATTTGCGGATGGTGCAAGCCGTCACACTCAGCACTCAGCCTCTGCTGCTTGGGTGATTTATACTCCTATGGGTCAGGTACTATCTTCAGGAGGTGTATGTCTACGACCATCTTCCAACAATGTTGTTGAATATAGTGCCGTTATCGAGCTTCTACGGGATACCATTTCACATGGCGTTCTATCTCTTGAGGTACATCTTGATTTAGAGTTAGTAGTGTCACAGCTCAATGGTTTGTACCATGTTAGAGATACGACGTTATTGAGAAGATTCTTGCGTGTGAGATTATTAGAACGGCAATTTGACAGTATTACATATATACACATTCCAAGAAATGATAATCAAGTTGCTGACTCATATGCTAACTACGTGTTAGATTGGCATTTGTTTCATTCATAATAAATTAATCACAAACATTTTTACACATGTAAATAAATAAACCGATCACCATAAAAAAAATTTATATATCAAAAATGTGGTAATACATAGTGTCATATACAAAAGTGGAGCTTTCAAAGCTTCCATCATAGAATACACGGTCATACAAAACATATGCACTCCCAGGTGTCTAATCCTGTGGAGGGGGAGGGTTGTTATCATGATACGTCACTACGGCTCTAGCTAGCCGCCGAAATAAACACACCCATGCGCGTGGCACACCCACCACCTGTCGCTGCATGGCCTCAGGCAAGTCCTCGACTTGCGCCATGGGAACCCTATGAGTTAGTCGCACGAAGTTGGTATGAATGCCCTGGAGCGTTCGCTTCGCATCCGCACCTGTGATGTCATCCCCTCTTCCCCTCCGTCTATGACATGGGAAGCCCTCTGATCGTCATGGTCCCACATCTGCACTTGAATGGTAGATGTCACTATGTGTTGTCACGCAAAAACATGTCTTTTTTATTCCTTATAATCAAGAAAATACAAAAAAATGAAATAACTCAAAAAACTTTAAAAAGAGTGAGATTCGAGATTCGGTACCTATCTCTCCGTATGCCGATCCTGGTGGCAATGGCATGTCCGGATCTCCCCAGAAATCTATCCCTCCATAGGGGTAGTCATCTATGGCAACAATCTATCATCGCCACCATGGAAAGAAGTTAGCTGGATATGGGTTGGCCACCCTACCACCCCCCAGTCTATGCATAGCATCTACCCAATGTCATTGGGATGGATCTCGAACCCCGTGGAGAGGAACGTCCACTCTAGGGCTCAATCCTAGAACATGCTCGAAGAAAAACGTGCTCAATATGCTGCTGAACTCGAAGTTCCGTATCCTTCATGCCTTACACTCACTGAGTTGGTGTTTCATGTTGCTCAGTAGCGTAGTACTCCAGTCGTATATGGTCGGTCTCATACACTCCACCGCATAGAACATCAGTGGCCGCGAGGCCTGATGGAGTGAGGCTAAGCCTGCTATCCTGCCCAGCGTCAGTAGTATGGCCTTTAGGCCCAATATATGTATAGCATTGGTAGGGACTTGACTCCCCACCTTCTCAGTAACTGGGTAGCAGTACAGCTACGTACTCATCGATAGTAACTGCAGGGATGATTTTAAGGAACCATACTTATTTAAAAGTGTATAAATGTTGGCGAATATTACCAATTCTTAAAATTCCAACTATAAAATGATTGGCGATGTTTTTCAAAAAATATTTTAATTTCCGAGGATTTTATATCGTTTATATAATAATTTGGCAATTTTTAGGGTGAAAAAAGTTTACCCCATCAAAATTGGGCGAAACAGGGCTTCAAAAAATGCAAAATGGCGAATCTTTTTTGGGAGAAAAACATGGAAAAATATCCCACTGGGCTAAAATTCGCCCCTAAAATTATCCTTGATAGTAAGCCCACCGCCTGGCCCACCTCAGGAACGAAGGTTCACCACCTCCCCTCGTCTAGATAGACCTGTGATGAAGTATATGTCTTCCACCTCTATAGTGAGAGACATCCCATCTATCCTGAAGGACTCTAAGTCTGGATCCCAATAGTTTACCAGCATCTCTAGCAATCTTGGTTTGGCCCTCAAATCACCAAGGCACCAAAACTTGTAGAGTCCGCATCTTCTTAGAGCTTGTTGAGCCATCACATCATCCCTTACAGCTTCCTCTACTTCACCATGCTCGCGCTCTCTCCATTCTAGCACCATCCTGCATGAGAAATTGCCAGTTTGTCCATTAGATTCTTGTAAATTCACTTGCGCGACGTCATACGCGACTGTTTTGCAAACAGCCGTGTATGTACGCGGTTTCTAGCCTCTTTTCCACGTATAGCCAACCCTATGCACGGAAAAATATTTGATACCCACGTGGGCCGCAGCGCTCATGTAGAGATGGCCTAAACTACGTCATTTTACCATGAAAATCAACAAAAATTATATTGAAATGCATGAGGAGAGCATGAGTAACTACCTGGAAGAAACGGTTGTGAATTCCGTCGGCTGGATCTCCTGGAATTTGCAGTTGAATATCAGAGCTCCAATGGGTAAAAGTTTCAAATGATTTATATTTTTTACTATTTATAGAAAATTTTTCAAATATTTGAAAATTTTTACCCCCTTTCCTATAGTTTTGACTGTTTCTAACCATTTTGGACCGTTTCTGACATAATGTGTGATGTAGAAGACCATTTTTAGTGCCGTTTTAGCCTTTGGATTGACCCGTTCGTACTGATCTCAGGTATAATGTCTACACTGGCATATAGGTTAGGTTCACCACCGTTTGCATTTTGCATGACCTTATGACCATGTCACCATGACCTTAGGTACGAACCCACTCTATTATGTCACGGAACCTTCTTGCTGCTTTAGAAGTGGCATGATATGAGTGGTAGAGATTCACGTTACATGGGTACCCTAGTTAGCGCCTTATTTGCATTTGGTGCCCATGCCGACGTTTTCTCCTTTAGGGTGTGGGAGTCTGTTGTATAGTACTGCCATGACATTTCACAAGAGCCTCATACTCCTCTTGATATTATGCTGGCCTGTTTCCCCCCGGACTCCCCTTATGTCAAGTTGTGAATGCATTATCATGAGCTTTGCCTGCCTTATTGAGCTTTATGTTGGCTCCCCTGACATTGCGTTTCAGCCATATAGCCCGAGCTTGTCTCATGTCTAGCCATGCAGAGCCATTTTGTATATCCTTCGCAGCTTGATTTCCCTTTTTACCGAGAGGGGATTTTCCCCCGAGTGTCAATATCCTACACATGTATCCTTGCATTGAGCATAGGTATGTTCCATTGCTTAGAACTAGTTTGTTTGCCCTGATGACACTCGTCTCCTCCTAGTTTGTAACTATAAAGCTAGTTTATTCTTTTTTCAAGCTTTTCAAATAACTGAAAAAGTCCAAAAAAAAAACAAAAAACCAAAAAGCTGGACAAGGAAAGATGTTATCTTTGGCAGTTGTCAAGTCGTGTCGCCTTCGAACAGAGCACTGTATATCACATCCATTGGTTGGGTTATAGTTTGACTTAGGAGCTGTACTCGTTTATCTGAGTTTATCTCCACCGACTAGTTAAGCTTCCAGTCCCTATGGAGCCTCTGTTGATGCCTCCTGTGTCACAGAGATGTCCCATTTTGTATATCGATTCTATGCTGCCTTCATTTTGTCACCATACACCGTTATGCTCTTGTTCGAAGGAAGTTGAAACTTGTGTTGGCCATTCCTCAGTTATCTTGACTTTGCATGTCGGCCATTCCCGGTACAGTTACTGGTTCATGCACCTTATGATCGAGTCCTTCCACATTAGATAGCTTTGCTGAGTACCTCATGTTGGATTATGGGGGATGCCTTAATGCCCTCCTTCCAACGGATTTCATCCCATCGACTTTAGACATTTATTCTAGGATTGGAATCTAGAGTCCTTTTGAGTTCCTTGAGACTTGCAGTCATCAGTGGTAGGTTCTCTCGCGATCGAAAATTTCTTGGGAATACATCAATGTACCCTGATCGATGGATTCTCTCAAGTGTTCAACCTCAACACATCTATTCACACTTGTTAGTTTGCACTCTGGTACCTTGATTCCCATTTTCATTATTGGTGGGTTATCTCGCGTCTGTTAACGGTATACATCAATGACCGGTAATCAGACGATGGACTACTATGTTCGACCTTGACACCTCTATTCGCATAGTAGGACATGTACTCGTAGCATTTTGTGTAGAAGACCTTCCAGACTGGTGGCATCTCTTATATGCTACCTCCTTAATCGTGCCAGTGTTCATGAGATTTCAGCTCTCGTGACTTGATTCCAATGTACGTCAGACATTTCCAGCCACTATGGATATTTTTATCTATTGTATATCTTCAGCCATTTTGGAGATCATGGTCCTTTGTATATCTTCATCATGGAGATTCTAATCTATGTATATTGTAAGTGGCAATGACCACATATGTGATATCATGTATTATGCCTATTCATGGCCATTGTACTCTTATGTATCCGGGACTGTTATATGTACTTGCAGTTATATGCAGAGTTGTATCATTGTAAT
>LPNX011092774.1:111441-168812 GCA_001517045.1 Pseudotsuga menziesii | reverse complement strand
CTTTTGGAGTTTTCCTTGACATGGATCCGACTCATTCGACTCCTGGCCTTCCATATGCCTTGAGATTGCTCAGATTCGACCCTTCATTATCCCTTGTGAACCTATATAAGGAACCCCTTGGTACATTGAAGGCATATAGAGAGATTGAAGCAAAGAAACTATAGTCCATTGTTGCCGGAATTTATACTTGAGTCTGCATCCCTTTGTCCCTTTGGAGCACTGTTGTGTTCTTCCCAAGCTTGCCTTTTGCTAGTGAGCTTGCTATCGAGAGATGGAGGATTGAGGTGGTGGAGGCCCAAGTAGGGGATTCAGTTTCTCCGGTTCACAGACATGCCGTCAGAGGTTGTATCTATCTTGTAATCTCTGATTTATATTAATAAGAACTATCTTTTCCTGTCCAATGATGTGTATTTGATTGAATATTGTATCCATTGGAATATGTCAAATGCTTTTACATTATTTATTATATATGCTAGAATAGATCTAACACCATGATATATAGTATGCTTGTATGGTTTACTTGTTGTTGAGGAAGTATTATATCAATTCAAGCTGAAGATTGAAAAGCTCAATGGGTATCTACTTCAACCGTTCGGAATAAGGTACGAGGTCTGATCCTTTAGTGTTAGACATTTTATTTCTATTGCATATTGGGAAAGATTGATTTCTGGAGTCAAAGCTGTCTGTTGTGGTACCCCAAGCCATAGGAATTTCTCTCCGTAACACCATGGATGTAATGCAAACTTTGAAAGGTTTACAAATTGGAAACAATAAAATTTTGTAGAGTTTGGAACAACAAAACCAAATCAATCAACATTTAATTCAAAATTTGGTTCAACTGGAAAATCAAATGCATCAAGTGACTTTTAATATGGAAAGGGAAGAAGGGCCCATGAACAGATACATCCCTGACAAGTATCAATTTTCTCAAGGAAAATGTGACAACGGGAGGAAATTATATTCCTATCGTAAGTCCAATGAAAGTTCTCATAGAAATAAGAATAACCAATAAGATAATCACCCTAGAAAGCAGTGAAAGAGAAATTTAAAACCTCCAACCTTTGATGGAGAAAATGTAGGTGACACTGCAGAACTATGGCTTATGAATATGGATACGTATTTGCTACTACATAACTTCTCTAGAAAATCAAGAAGCGCAGATTGCAATATATAATTTGCAAGGAAAGTATTATAAACGGTGGAAACATCTCAAACAACTTGAAAGTTTAGATGAGAAGCATATTTCTTGGAGGAGATTCCAAATACTTTTCAAGAAAGAATATCTATCACAACAGTTTTATGCCAAAAAAGTATAGGAATTCTTTAAGCACAAATTGGGAAATATGTCCATGGAGAAATATGAAAAGAGATTCCTAAAGCTGTTGGGATATGTTGAGTTTATTGATGATGAAAATATGAAAGTAAAACGTTTTATTAGTGGCTTTCCTACGTACTACATAGATATATTGACTTATGATGAACCTCACACTCTGAAATATTGTTTCAGGAAATCTAGATGCTTGTATGAGCAAGGGAAAAACAATCAGGAAGTGCAAAAGGTTTGGAAAGGTAAGTTGAAAGTGAAATAAGATCAGAGGAAGAAGGGGTTTAAGCCTCTTGATATCCATAAGGACATTTACACTTCTTCTAAAACATCGATACCAAAAGGAGAATCCAAGATGGTTGAGTCTCCGGGGTTAAAGAAATCAACCCAAGGGAAATGTTGGGGATGTGGTGGTGACCACTTATTAAACAAATATCCTAAGAGGAGACACGAGGGAACCCATGTGTATAATATGAAAGAAGATTCTACTATTGGCAATGTTGCTAGAAGTGTTCCTCACATCTATGCAACATTAGATAATCACTAGGACAATCATCAATCTTCTATGATCGAGATTGAAGGGAAATTATAATATGTGCATATTTATATTTTAATTGATTCCATAGCTTCTTAGCTATATTAATATTAACTTGGTTGAAAGGTGTAAATTGATGACTCATAAATTGTCTAAGCTTAGAATGGTTCAGTTGGAAACCAATATGAAGAGGAATATCAAAGTTATGATCAAAGTTTGTTGTTTTGAAATGAATGGATACCAAACCAATGCATATTTGGACACCATTCCTCTTGAATCCTATTATGTGATGATTGGAATGGATTGGTTAGAGGAACATTTTATTGTGTTGGACTACCACAATAAAGTTATTACATGTTTGAAAGATGATGGCAGTAGTAATATTCGAATAAAATGCATTCTGAGACCTATATCCTTAAGACAGATTTCATCCTTACAAATGAAGAAGTGCATCAGGAAAGGGTTCCAGCTATATGCGATTCATGTAGAAGAGTTTCCTAATGAAAAAGAAACAAGTTTCTATGAATATCCAGTGTTGAAATAATTTGAGGATGTATTTCAAGAAGTTCCTAGGTTCCCAGCCAAGAGATATATTGACTTCACAGTCGATTTGGTGCATGGAGTTGTACTGGCGTCAAAATCTCCATACATGATGGTACTTCACAATTAAAGGAATTGTAAATGCAACTTGAGGAGTTACTTAAAAAGGGTTATATATGACCTAATATATCACCTCAGGGCGCTCTATCTCTTTTTGCAAGAAAGAAGGATGACACACTTAGATTATGTGTGGATGACAGGCAATTAAAAGCCAAACCTTGATGATGTTATCGAAACAACATGTTAATTCATTTTTGTAAATAGAGGCATCCAATCGACTCAGATAAGCATAATACAATTCATGAAAGCATTGTTGAACAACCAAGAAGTTAAAAGACCCAAACAACACACATGATCCAAACCACCAAATATTCGGTTCTCAAAGAATCGATAACCAGAAAATATAACATCTAAGAAAAAAACCCTCAAATCATCCTTTCAAATCAAAAAAGACAAAACCAAAGGCAATTAAAAGCAGTGTTTTTACAAAAAACCCAGATGGGGCCCCTTTAAATTTTGATACAAAAAAAACTTAAGGTGAGTTGTTGAGGGATCAACATAATGTAAGATCCTTGAGACATGTGCCACACTCTTTATTTCTCTAGAATAGAAGGGCATATGCGAGTAAGGTTATCTCCTTTGCAAATATTACAATGTAACTTATGACTGCATCCTATTCATTCAAGTTTCTCAACAAAATTAATACACCTAGCATGACTTGCATTGGTTGGATGTGTCCCCCCAACATGACTTGCAATGATTGGTTGCATTCCCCTAGCATGACAAGCAATGGTTGGTTGTTTTTTTCTAGTATGACTTTGTAGTGACTCATGATTCCTGCCCAACATGACTTGTAATGGTTGGGTAAAATCACCCTTGTCTTCACATCTTCTTCTTCTTATTCCTCTTTTTATTCCTTTTAGACTTTTGGTCACTAGGATATTGAATTTAACCATATGAAGTAGAAGGATGGGGAAAAGAAGGAAAAGGGTTTTAATGACATTGGTATTCATAAATTATTTGAAAAGAGTTAGGAGAATTCTAGACATTCAGAGTGGAAAACAACCAAACAGATATCCCCATAGTGAATCCGAGAAGATTCAACATGGCCATCAAGGGAGCACCAATATTTCCAAACAAAGGAAAATCACAAGGATACCCCTACACAAGGGTACCTTGGTTGGTATCTTTAAGATATTTATCCATAACCTTCAATTTAAAAATAAAATCTCTAAGGCCTTATATGGGGTCAAAAAATTAGAATCAAAACATGCCTATAAAAGACTTTATAAGATACAACCAATTCTAAATCACTCTCCCAAAAATCAAACTAGGATTTAATTAATTGAATTAAATCCTTAATTCAATCAATTAAGAGTTGAACATGGGTATTCCAAAGGTAATCCTGGGATGGGAAGGGTCCATGTCTAGCTAGCAAAAGTGTGAGAGACAATTAAGGTAACCCTCATGCAATAATCATCCAAGATACAAGTACCCTCGTGAACATGAGCACCCTATAGGAGAGTTGAGGTGGATATTATGATCCATATGGATATCTCTGTCCACCCACCTATTCCACTGGGTCAAAACACTTGTCCATTTTGGCAATTTCCTAGTCATTTTTCTACGGTTTTTTGGGTCCCAAACTTTCGGGGCCGTTTTTAGTCCATAAAAAACGTTTTTTGGTGATTCGGGGGGCCAAATGGTTGTTCTTGAAATACATTTGAATCTAGATCAAAGTTTTAAATCTCGGATAGACCTTTCCAATGGGCTATCAAGCGCCCAAATCGGATATCGTATGCAAAAGTTATGACCCCGGGAAGTTGATTGTTCAACTGACCACCTTGGGGCCGCAAACTTTATGACGGTTCATCTTCTAGGGTTATGTTTTGGAATTTTGGAGTTCTTGCCCTAATTCTTATTATAAATATACCCCTTTGGCCTCCTTTTGTATTCATCTTGGCACATATGAGCATAGCAGCCACATCTCTTCTCAAAGATAGCTACCACCATTCTAGATGTTGTATTACAATATGTTTTATTTCCGTCATTTAATAGAATATGTGTTTATTGTATCTCTGTTTTCATTGCAAAATGTCTGCATTTATGATTAGTTATATGTTATTTCATTTCGTTCACACATAAATCTAGATCATATTTGGAATATGTATTAGGTACCACAAGAACTTCCTACTTACAGTCATCCTCAAGAAATCTAGGACAAGAAAGTATGGCTACCACTTTGAAATTGATAGTTGGGTGGAATAGTCATGGGTCGGGTGTCTATGAATGAACAAGGAACATAGGAACAAGTCCTAGACCCAAAAAATCAAAGATAAATAGTGTCACCCCAAGGGCTTTCCACTTGAACTAAATATTCCAAACTCACATGGCCCATCAAGTAAGAAATGAGGAGATCATTTTGATTTCCTACTTAGCTTGACTTTGTGCTTGATATGCATGTGATGTGCGCTTTCCCAACAAATTCCTTCTACTGCTAATAGATATAAGTACTCAATTAATGATATCCTAGTTTTTTTTTACATGACCTTTGATAATTTACTCTCCACACCTACAACCAAGGCCCTAGAACCTATACTACTTTTGGTTTTTTATCAAGGAAAAATAAGTCTACTTGTTTTTAGCTACATTGCTTTTAAAGTGTGATGTTACTCAGAGGGATGCAAAAGTGAGAAAATGATGATGTTTTCAAATGAAAAAGACACAAAATATATAAATTGGAATAGAAAACACCAGTTCAAACTTTCAAAGATATGCATTACATTAAACAAGTTACAACAATCATAAGAAGTAAATAGAACCTGTCAAAGCAAAAATTAGATGCAATTTTGAAAAAATTATTGTAACCAAAGCAAGAAATACTTGATGATTTTCATGAGATCATGTGAATGAAAGTATATAGTCTTTTTCATTTATATGTAAACACTCCCAAGCACATAAAAATAACTAATATATTCATACATGAACAAGAAATATAAATTCAATTACAAACTATCAACAAAAATGCAAGAAAAGCGACAAAAAGATTACTAACCAAAAAATGGTTTTGATTCCTTTCACCTATTGAAACCAATCAAGTACTTATAAAAACACTCTAATAAGACAAACATACCTCATAAAAATTGACCTGCAACCTTTTGAGTGACTCCCAGACCTAATGTGGTAGGAACCAAAGCAAAAAAAAGCAAAACAGGGCCAAAACCATCTTCGCAAGGTACACGCACACTTGTTTCCAAACAAGGGTGCAAGCACATGCTTCTATCAGGAAGGTTAATAGAATACACATGATTTTATGACTTCTAACGAGAATGTATGTTTCTTTTAGGTTGCTAATAAGTCCAAATAATTCAATTTGAATTAGAGAAAAAGACTATAGTATGCAAATAGAAAAATTTTAACAACTCAAGAAAATCAATAATACTAGTCCTAAGGAGGCCCTATGGAGAACCATTTAAGGAATTCTTCCCCAATGGAGTCACCAATTATGTTACGGGGAAAACCCCCTGAGTAGCTAGTGTTGACTATTATAGAGCAAAGAAGAGCCAACTTCTCAAATTCCTCTAGCATTGTTGACCTATATTCATGTCATTAACTAAAGAAACAAGAAGGAGGCATGCTCAATTAAAAATGACAGAGAATTTAAGGAACTTGGATCCTCTAGGTTGTCCTATATCTTCATGTCATGAATGATCTCGAAAGAAATCCACTAAATGAATCTTTAAATCTATACACTAAAGGAAAAACCATTCTCAAATATCTATGGAAACATGAAAGCATGAATTAAATCATAAATTAACTGTAGCATATATCAATCCTAGTTACAAGTATAAGTTTCACCTGATCTTGTTGTCAACACCTCCAAAACCATTGTTTGAGTCCATGTGCATATGATCAAGTAATCCCTTTGATCCTTCAAAGATTCCAAACTCCTTGATAAAAATATGGAATCCAATGAAGCAAGTGGACCTCATTGATCAAGAGGAAACTGAATTATAAAAAACAAGGGTTTCTAAGGGGGAATGGATATAAAAACACAAGGATTCAAGACAATTTTTTTGAAAATAACCTAAGTATGAATGCTTGATTCCTCCATATCATACATGATTGTATTATTTATACATTATTATACATGGTAGAGATAGTTGGAGAGTGATTTTGAGGAGTTAAACCCAAAAAAATTAATTTTCCAACCATTGAGTTTCATGATTTTTTTTTTTTGCATTTTCCAAGGAATGTGCTCCTTTCCTAAAGGAAAGGAAAAGAGTGGGCACATGAGACTTGCAATAAATAAGAGTGTATGTTCCCTCAAAAGCTTCTTTTGTCAATGAAAAACAGCCTAGAAAGAGATGGTGGCTTTTTTTGAGGCATAATCAACACTTATGAATGACTCCAACATCTTATTTAAGGCCTAATTGAATGGGTGATCTCTTGGTAAAAATTCCATAAGAGAATTAGTCTATAAAGAGTTTATTAATCAATCAAATACCATAAGATAACTGGCAAAAATTAGAATCATAGCTTGGTCCAAATACTCGTGACCTTAAGGGACATAGCCACCTAACATATATAAACTAGTAAATGAATGAAATATTACAATGGGTGGTGGGGTTTAAACTCTTATCTCTTTTTGTATAGCAAGTTCCTTTCATAGGACACACCCATATTTTTAGTATAATGTGACATTTCCATGCATTCCTGATAGAAAATACTTATTTATTTAGTTATCATTAATGAAATAATAGTGAAACACTAAAGAAACAATACAACATTGTCAATGCATGTCCTAGACCAGTTTTTTTAATGGAGATTTATTCCCTTTCCATCACGTTTAGTACCATACATTATTTCATTATTGTTCCATAAGGTGTCTAATAAAAATTGAAAGGTAAAAAAAGATCAACATCCTATGCTAAAATTAAAACCACCCATGCTAAATTGAACAGGACAAACAAGTATGAATTAAATTACGTTATACAATGTAATAGACTTATCTGTACAACAAGTAAGGTTCACCTTTAATGCTATATGATTTTTCATTTTCATTGTAATGGAGATCAATCTCCAACATAATAATTTCATTCTTCTTATAAAAATTACTAAATCACTTTGGAGAGCTCAAAAATTCTTTTGAACTAGTTGACAAAAGTTTATGGGAAAAGTCTCTAGTAATGGTCATAATTCTATTTAAAAGAAAATTGTTAGTTAATTATTCATTTTGAAATATTCCTCTTATACCTGCATACAAAAGATCAAAATACCAAAAGATAACTACTAATTTCAACCAATTTTTTTTTTAATATTTTTCTAGGTTCAAAATACAGGTCACTTGTAAATCAAATTCATCATTCACAAACAATAGATAACATATATGTTTCATTGTTTAATATAGATATAATTAAATCCTACAACATTAGGATATGTAATCTAATAGGATTTGAATCCCTCATAGCTGGATCATTATTGTGATGCAAACCAAGATTTGATCATAGGTTATTCTATAGAACAAAATTGTGAGCATGTCTATTACATTCAAGAAAATGCCTCATAATAAGATAATAATAAGTATAATTTCTTCTTAATTTTGTATCCTCGTATCATAATTTCATCCTCTATGTTCAACCTCTTTGTTCTATTGTTATTTCATTGTTACCTCGCCTCTATTTGAGTGTACTCACCTTTGAGATCTAAGCATTATTTCATTTGTTTTATTGTTCTAAGTGTTATTTTATTTTTCTGAGTGTTATTTCATTATTCCTTCATTGTTATGTGTTCCAAAATTCTTGGCCTCCATGTGTTACATAATTCCACGAGTTACATCAAAAATACTCCTCCATACACTATTAACTACATGTGTTGCTACATGTAGAAGCAATTAGGGGCTCTTCAGATGACATTAGGGACATTTGGAGATTCATTAGGGACATTTCGATGTTGTTAGGGATGATTTTATTCCACTAGGGCCACCCATATTTCATTAGGGTCACATAAGTGTCGATTAGTGCTATAACACACATCTCAAATTGAGTCTTCAATTCTATATTTTCTAAGCCTTCCTTAGCAATGTCTTCCATTTATGTGTGCATGAGTCACATGGTCTTTTAATATAATCCCCTGGGTGTAATTCCTTCATGTGCACACAAACTTCCCCTTCAAAAGTGTAGCAACGGTCACAACATAGATCCATGGAAGGCTCAAGGGAATCATGGGTGTTGGAGACACCAATATATGCCATGGGAAGACAAAACAAAATAGACCCTACAAGATCATCTCCTAATATCCCACTAAACATAGAACCTAGGAGCCCTGACTAGTCACTACAAATAATTGCAATTAATGGATTACATAAACCATGGATAAACCTACCAAAATGAATGCAACATACTTGACTATGTGGAAACCAATAATCCATCTCACCACATTTTCTATCACATTCCTTAAACATAAATCCACGAGGATAAAAATAAATTGAATTGAATGAACGATGGGTCACATAGTAGTAGTAGGTACTCCCTTCCTTCTTGAAGGTTTGGGAGAGGTAATGTGGTCCCCCACCCCCCCCCACCCCCACAAGTTTGTTTTAGCAGTAGGGTTTTGATAGAGAGGAATTCAACATTCGCCATAGAATATGCAGGTGATTTCAACTGGAACTTACTAATGAATTAATAGACTTCTTTGGAAACTTGCACCCTACAATTATCCCTTGAGAGATCTTGGCTATGTTAGAGTTCAATGAAGCTAATTCCCCTTATTTCAACAAAATGTATTATGAACAAACTAATTGCTAATAATGGTGACAATTTCCACCTCAATGTATCATAACAATGTGTTACCTTGATAATGTACTAGAACTTATGTGTCATTGTTTGTGTCTTTTTCTAAACCAAAACCAAATACCACCTCTTTGTTAGAATTGTTGTGCCATTTAGATCATTAAGCAATGAGTCCAAATTATTGATGCAGTGAGTAGGAATGAGTTATACAAAATGAACAAATAAAATCTCATAGGAAACATACATGTATTGCTCAGAGAATTACAGTATTATCTTGATTACATAATCCAGTGTTACAATAGTGTTACATAGGAAAGAATTTGAATCATTAGGGATGAATCTGAATCTACCAACTGGATGTGGCTGTATCTCACTACATGGATAACTAAATATGTCTAAATCACTATCGGAGTCCAAGTGGTCAAGTATAGATGTATAACTAAGTCTCACAATCAGTTATAATCAATTAACTCAGTCTAATTGAAGTGGTAGGTGAGAAAAGGCACCTTATCCACATGCAGCCATGCATAGTTGGTGTTAGGACTCTTAGTGGCTCCTAAAATGTAGGGATTGGCCTAGGGGGCTCCTAAACTGATGCATGCAAGTGCAGTCAGTGGCAATTAGCCTCTGTCGGTGTTCCCCACACTCTAGTAACTCATACATGTGGCCCCATTAGGACAAGTGGAACCAATGGTAATAATGGACCCAATAATTAAATAAAACTCCTAAGTCAGGCTAAAATAATCTAATATNGAGGATTATAAATCCTAACACCCCCCCCCCCTGAATCCTAATTTGAAAAATTGCGAGCCCTAGAAACAAGTCCATAAGTCACCCATATAAAATCTAAAAGATAAAAAATGTTTCTTAATAAACCAAGGAAATATGGGAAAGACTCATGGGAACCCCCCCTCCCCCCTCAAGATAAGCACTGAAACAAAAAAACAAGTTTTGAATAAAAACTTTGTGAAAATATTTGTAGCACAATGCAACATCAATTGCAGTATCTTGGTTCTTCTGTGCAACAACATCCTAATGCTGTGCATGTGAGCCTATGAATCAAAACTAAATGAATATGTATGGAGGAATCTTCCTCTTTGGAAGAAGAATAATGTGCTCAACTGAATCAGGAATATAGACAGCTGCAAGATGAAAACTGGACCCATTTAAAGCAACTGAAATCAACTAATAAGAGAGAAAAAGTTCTTGAAAATTCAAACCATGTGAGGAAAACCAAAGCAACTGATATATTGCATCCTTGAACATAAAACCATGTGATATAAAATCATCCTAAAGTGTTAGGATCAAGTGTCTAGGTGAATGCATAATGTCTCCATCTTTACTAGTTCTGTGAGGAGATGAGCATGTGATCAAATAGATAGGTAGAGAATCCCTGGGACTGTGGAGAAAGAATGCTTGATCTCCATAATATGATATATCTTCAGAAATAACTAATGATACAAAAAATATAATATCAGCAAACTCATAAGAGGAAACTAACATCAAATCCCCAGCAACAAGTTTGAAGTAGACTTGCGGTACTTGATTTTTCACACCAAAATTGATGAGAACAACTACAAGCATTATTGAAAGCTCTTGAAAATTAAAACCTGAACCAAATAATATCAGACCATATCAGATCCAAATAGGTTCATATCATATCCAAGAGTTTTCTCCATGGAGATGGTAGATGCACAATTTTCTCCTTCTTCAAAACCTTGAGTATTGGTGTATGCAATCACGTAGGAATTTTCTGAAAGCTCGAGATTAATGAGGATGAATGGATCACTCCACAAATATGATATTATTTTAAAAATATCTAGAGATACATAAAAAATAATATCAGCAAACTCATAAAATAATATTGACATCAAATCACCAGCAACAACTTCGAAGGGGAATTGTGGTACTTGATTTTTCACACCAAAATTGATGAGACCGGCTACAAGCAACATTGGAAGCTCATGAAACTGGAAGATTGAAACAAGTAATATCATATCATATCCAAATAATATTATATCATATCCAAATATGTTCATATCAGATCCAAGGGTGTGCTCCACCAAGATGGTAGATGCACCGTTTTCTCCTTCTTCAAAATTTTGAGTATTGGTGCATGCAATCATGTAGGAAATTTATGGAAGCTCTAGATCAATGAGAGTGAATGGATCAATCCTAAAATATGATATTACTTCCAAAATATCCAAATAATTACTTATATGCACACCAGCAACATCATTAGAGACAGAGAAATCAAATTCCTCTCCCTTCCCTGGAGCAATCACTAGTAAACTATGCACATAATTTATAATAGAAGAATCATTAGAGAATTTTTGCATAGAATGGAAGGAGAGTTTTTTCTTAAATAACATAGATTTGAATGTATTCTTCTGGATCATCCATATGAGAATATGAGATATCAGATATCTCATGAACTTCCACAGCAATAGGAGAAGGAGTCACTCCAAGGAAACTTTCTTCAATTCGAATTGACTGTGTGGAAGATTCTGCTTCTTCTTCATATTGAACAACTTCATCAGAGAGAAAAGAGGTTAGGATAATTGAATAAAAATCTCTTATGGTCCTGGGTGTGATCTCCAAAGTGCTATAAAGATCCTCATTATTCTTGCCAAAGGTTCTATCCAATTCTGTCTATAGATCCTTTGGGTATTTAGCAGAATCAATAAGGTAGCGCAAGCTAGGAGACCTGTTAACAACCAAAAAGGGTTCACTACCTCATCTACCCCATTACATGGCTCATTTGTCCATTTTCCTACCATATTTTCATCAAAAACCCATAAAACCATCTAAAAAGCCTCCAAAAGGCTTAAAATGCCTCCAAAAGGCCATAAAACCCTCTTTTTCTCCAAAAATATCCAAAATTCCTCCAAAAAAGAAAAAATCTCCAAAAAGGAAGAAAAAATATAAAATAATGAGGAAAAGGAGGAAAAAACCCTAAACAGCTGAAACCCTAACCCTAAACCAGCACTCCACCACTATAAAAAAGTGATGGAGACCCCTTATTTCAAATCCACAATCACAAGTATCCTGCCTCTGCCAAAATTGCTCTTGAAACCCTAGCTCACCATTGAGCTACTTTCACCGTGAGAGCCCCTTTTGGCCCATTTCCACCATTGGAGAAAGAGAAGGAGCAGCTGGAGCTCGGAGAAACCTCTCGGATCAGCGCAACGGGCTTCACCAACCTCCACATTGGAGGTCAGATCAATAAAAAATCATTCTTTACTTTTTACTGTTTTGCTTCATGAACATGTTTAGATTAGTTTTTATTTCAGTTTAACATATTTTATTTTACATATTATTGAACTGCTACTAAGGAATCCATTCTCCTTAGTAGGTGCTCATTCGCACAAGATAGGGGTGAAAACCTAGCAACAGTTTTGGCGACTCCGCTGGTTTTTATTTTTATTTTATTTTTCGTTTTGTACTTTCGGCTGTCGTTTTCGGCCGCCGTAAACCGCCGATTTTTCCTTCACAGTCGCGTTCCGACCGCGCCTTTCCAGCCCTTAGTTGCGACCCGACCGCGCCTATCCAGATCTTAGCTGCGACTAGACCGCGTCCTTTTCCCTTTTTGCTGCGCTCCGACCGCGCCTTTTAGCCTTTTACCCGCGTCCCGACCGTGCCTTTCCAGATCTTAGCCACGACCTAAGCGCGCCTGTTTCCTTCAAACCCGCAGTCCGCCCGCTTGTTTTCTCCAGAAACTCGCGACCTGTCCGCGCCTGTTTCCTTTAAACCCGCGGTCCGCCCGCCTGTGTTCTTCAGAAACCCGCGACCTGTTCGCGCCTATTTCCTTCAAACCCGCGGTCCGACCGCCGATCCGATCTGACTTTTGCACTTGTTCCTACTTTTGAACCCAGCCCCTTTGCTGCCATATTTTTTGCACCTACACAGCCACCTGTTTTACCTACAGCTCTACAACCTTTTCTGCAACAGCATTTTTGTCCCCCTTTACAGAATTTTAAAAAAAAAATTTCAGCATTGTTTATTCAGATAATTTTGCATGGTAAAATTTTTTCATTCAGTATTGCTGTTATTTAGGAAGTTTCGCTAGCACTTCTCTTCTGGGTTCATAACCTCACAAGCACACAATCTGTCACCTAATTCAAGTGAGACTTAAAAACTACTTAACTCAACCAACATTCTAACCCCATTTGGGGAACACAAAAGAATTTTTGTAGTTAGGTAGGATCGAGGGGATAGGCTTCCAATAACACCCCTCGGTTATTTACACTTGAGACAAGCTATTGTCCAGTAGGGAACCAAAATCCCCTAGTATTTTTTGACACGGTCACAACCTGTTTATCAGAGGGCCTCTCCCTTAGGAGGGTTGAAGTCGTGAGATTGGTTCCGGAGGTCTGAGTGGAATACCGAACTCCATTCAGTAACTGAAGGGATACCTTTCGCAGTTCTCGGGATATCCCTGTATAGGGGTATTGCGGTTAAAGGACCAAGCGGCAGATTTACCTTTCTGGACGTGTCATGAACGGGGTATCTTAGTTGCCATTTTTCTAGGATTTGACTACCCGGTGTCCCTCCCGGTAGGGGGATACCTTAGCCACTTGGCTTCCCTATACATATTGTCTGACTTGGATTTCATCACCTTACAGAGGATATGTCTAGTTGAGTCATAATACTGTTAGTTAGGTGTTTGCATGCTCCCTTACCTCCTGTTGGTCTAGTGAGTCCACTGTTTTTTATTTGTAGGCAACCTGCTGTTTTTTGGTATTCTAACCATTTCTATTGACACTCCTCCTATTGTAGCACGCAGTTACAGTGGGTGTTTCGAGTTGGTTGTTGGCCTGAGCGCCCTATTTTTTGAGCTCTCCTTCTGCACACTCGGTTGCATTAGAGTTTTTGAGCTGATTTGTAGTTACCTCAACCCACAGAGATTTGACTCCATTTGTCACCATTGAGTCCCCGAGACATTCTCGGTGCCTCAGAGGCGAGCCCCCACAGCACGGTTCACTTGACACCACCAGTCATCGACACAGATCATCATCACTTAATACCACTCATCATAGATCTCGAGCCTTGTCACTTGACTCCACTCGTCAGCGGCATAGAACTCCGTCACCAGATACTGACGCCCCTTATTTTACCTCTGATTCTGAGCCAGACTCCGAGAACCCCCTTTACACTGCCCCTACTAGCCCCATGGCTGGCGTGACTCCCACTCCCATCTTGGTAGGGACCGTTGGTGGAACATCCACCACGACACCAGTTACCACACCTACTTTGGGTATGCCCTCCATGGGGGCCCCCTCTACTGTTCCCCTCACAGCACCGATTCCCACAGCAGGAATACCTATCCCCACTCCATTAGTGACCCATACTACCCATGGTGGTGCAGGACCATCCTATACCGCCTTAGTTCCCCCACTTGGGGGAAACCTCCCTCACATGACCCCTCCACTTGGGGGCATCGGCCCCAACTTGGTCCAACCCACTACCGTGTCACATCCTTCATCCAGTTTGCCATTCATGGCTAGCCTCAACCTGCCTGACCTAGCCAGATTAACCAACGACCCCATCCGACACGACCCTGCGTGGCCTCACATGCCCACCAAGCTCCCCTCTGACATCCTTAAGTTCGAGGGCAAGGAAGGTGAGGACCCACAGAACCATATCATGTCCTTCCATCTATGGTGTTCCTCCAACTCCATAGTAGATGACTCTATTCGCCTCCGTTTATTACAGCGCACTTTCACTGGCTCTGCTGCCAAGTGGTATATCGAACAACCCCATGGAACCCATGCCACCTTTACTTCCCTTGCCTCGACCTTCCTGCAGTTCTTCCAGTTACCTGTCCGCTATGACGCAGGCGTTGAGATCCTACTATCATGCAGACAAAACACGGCTACCCACATCACGGACCACATTCATGAATGGCGTCGACGCCGTAGCCTATGCAAAATCAAGTTAGATGACCGGATCTTCCTAGATTGGTTCCTCAAATCCTCCCAAAAGGCCATACCTATTATTCCAAAAGCTATATCACCGTCATTTACCCATTCCTTATGATCTTTATAAGACTCTTTACCAAGTCCAATAGATACATTACATATACCTTGTCTCTTTAGATATGAAAACATCTTCAATTTCCATTCTGAATATCTTGTAGATGGAGTAAGAAGAGGAAATGGTAATATCGAATCCATATGAAGTTGAACCTACAAAATATCACTGGAAAAATAAAAACATTTGAACTATGTTAGAATCAAGCCTTCCCTCTCGAAATGAACACATTCTCAGGGTCCTTCACGCTCGCACCGCCACTTGAAATAAATTCAGAGGAAGCAAGGCACTCTTTGCAGGACTTCTGTGGAAACCCAACTGCTTCTGGTGTTTATTAGAGAGTAGGAAGACATGAAACTTGCTTGATATGGCTTTGATACCATGTTAGAATCAATGTGCCATTTAGATCATCAAGAAATGAGTCCAAATTATTGATGCAGTGAATAGGAATGAATTATCCAAACTAAACAAATCAAATCTCACAGGAAACAAACATGTATTGCTCAGATAATTACAGTATTTTCTTCATTACATAATCTGGTGTTACAATAGTGCTACATAGGAAAGAATTCAAATCATTAGGGATGAATTTGAATCTACCAACTGGATGTGACTGTATCTAACTCCATTGCTAACTAAAGATGTCTAAATCACTATCGGAGTCCAAGTGGTTAACTCAAGATGTCTAACTAAGTCACACAATCTGTTAACTTAGTCTAACTGAAGTGGTAGGTGAGAAAATGCGCCTTATCCACATGCAGCCATGCATAACTGGCACTAACTGAACTGAAAGTGAACTAACTGAAAGTAACTGAAGAATAACTAAGCATAACTAGTTCCAACTCCAATTAATCGAAGGAGGTTGGTGTCGAGACTCCTAGTGGCTTCTAAAATGTAGGGATTGGCCTAGGAGGCACCTAAACTGATGCATGTAGGTGCATCCAGTGGAAGTTAGCCTCTATCAGTGTTCCCCACACTCTAGTAACTAGTACATGTGGCCCCATTAGTCCAAGTGGACCTAATGGTACTAACAGACCCAATAATTAAATAAAACTCCTAAGTTAGGCTAAAATAATCTAATAAACAGTTTGGTCAAGGGAGTATTATAAATCCTAACACTCTTGATCAACAATTTGTAAATGAAGGACCAAGTAATCATTCAATGAGAAACAAGAACATTTGAACCAGAGAATTTGCATTTCCTCACATTCTTCGTGATAGGGGAAAAATATTTACAATTTGAAGTTAGGTTATGTTACACCGTATTCGAGTGTAAGGGAGAATTCGTATCCGGATACTAAGGGGAAAGATGCTCCATCTTCAATAATTATAAATATTGATAAAATATGAATGGTTGATTACAATGAATGTTGGGCCTAGCTTTTATAGGCCTCCTAGTGACTATTTACGAATAGTCACATCTATTCAAATATTCTAATTTACTATTTAAATAAAATAATTAAATATTCATAACATTGCCTTCCTGTTAAGGAAAGCTTTGTTGTCCTCAAAGCTGAGTTTTGATGATGTCATCTATCATGGCTCTATGTCGAACTGATGATTTGAGACATGCGATTTTGATTACGACCATTGCTTCAATTTGATTCTTTTGTCTTGGAATTTGCATTAAGTATGAACTTAGTGAAGTTTTGTTTACGTTTTTTCCACTTCTGTGATTGTTTGTTTTAATTATTTTTGTGTTGTCATTCATAGCATATTCTATGTCAGTTCCCTTGAACGAGTTCTTTGTGTTTATAATGCTCACAAGAACACCAGTCTTATCTTGTGTCTGATAGATATTATAGTTGTTTTCATTGATGTTCTTTATAGCAGTCCTTGTGATGACATATGTCCTTCCTGTGTTTGTTATTGTGATATTATTATCAATGCATTGATCATCGTTAGTGTTAGCAACATCGGCTTTTCTCTTATCACAATCTTGGTCAGGATCATCTTTCTCTTTGTCCAATATTTCATTGTCATTTTCTTCATTACTAGGGTATGTATATATATGTCTTGAATATTATCTTGATTGATGCCATTACTCTCCTCGGGGATGACATGATAGTTTATTGTATCTTCATCTTTTACATCAGCTTGGGTGACTTGTTCTATGCTATTTTGACATCCATATTAATTTCCTCTAAATGTTTGGTCAATAGATTTTTTTATTTCATCCATGTTCTGAAGGATTTTCTCAAGGAGATTCATGAATTCTTCACTATAAGATGCCATGGATGTTGTACAAATGACTTTTTGGCTTCTGAGGTAAAAAATGTTATTATTATATTTAATAATAATTATTTTTATGATATTATAATTATTAATAATGTGATATTATCAATAATATTTACTACTTATTTATTGCAAAATTGAATGGTATATAATATATTATAATAATAATTAATATTATTTTTGTAATATATTAAATGTACATGGAATTTAGGGTTTGAGGCATTGAAGCATGTACAGCAGAATAGTACATGCAACAAATAAGGGAAACAATGGTGCTGGTGGGAAGTGGCAAGTGGAGCTTGAAACATGCGGGAGAAGGAGGTGATGTGGGTACGCGTAGTGGCAAGGAGGAAGAAGAGGCATAATGTTCATGCACAGGAGGAGTGTAGGCACAAGAAGAGGGAGGAAGGAGGGAGATGAGGGTGGACAATGGCGTTGGACAGTGGATGTAGAGGTCATGGACTGGCAAGGAAAACATGAATTGGGAGCAGGCGAAGGCTTGTACGGAGTGTTGGCAGAGGTTGAGGAGATGGAAGTGTGGCGTATGTGGAAGCTGGAAAGATGGACTAGGTCGTAGAAACGGGGTGGAAGAAGGTGTAGGTGGATGCAGGTAGGATCATAGGTGGATGGTGGATGCATGAAGGAGCGGGGTTATAGGCTGCGTAGGTGGAGCTGAGGTGAGTGTAGGGATTGAGCAGAGGGATCAAGGGGTGGGTGAAAATGATGCACGCATGAGGCCTAGAGATATGAGAGAATTATGGTGCGGAGGACTCGGTATGGAGGAATGCAGTGGTGAGGTTGCGGTGTTGTGTTGGGAGAAGCATTAGAGGTTGAGGTCAAAGTGTGGAGGAGTTGAGAGGAGTGTGGTGAGAGGAAGGAGATGGGATGTTGGGAAGGGAGGTGAGGCGGATGAGAGGTCTGAATGTGAGAGATATGTGTTGAAATGGAGGGAATATGTGATGTGGGAGCTGAGATGAGCCAAAACTAAGCTCAAAAGTGGGAGGAGTCGAATCTGAGCTCAGGGGAGGAGCAACTGCTCTGATACCAATGTTACACCGTATCCGAGTGTAAGGGAGAATCTGTATCCAAATACTAAGGAGGAATATGATCCATCTTCAATAATTATAAATATTGATAAAATATGAATGGTTGATTACAATGAATGTTGGGCCTAGATTTTATAGGCCTCGTAGTGACTATTTATGAATGGTCACATCTATTCAAATATCCTAATTTGCTATTTAAACAAAATAATTAAATATTCATAATAGGTTCCAAGTTTGTTTCATAGCTTGTGAACAAAACAAATGGGAAACAAGTATGCATCCTTGTTTCTAAATTTTGAAGACAGAGTGAAAGTTAAAAGTTTCAGGAACCATCAATTGAGTAGAACGCATGAGAGTCTACTTGTTTTATTGAAATTTTTTGGTAATCTTTAAACCATTTTTTCATGGTTTTTTGTACAAATTGTGTATCAACATAAGTCATTCGAGTTTCTAGTTGATATGGTTTGTGGTCACCCTAAAACCATCTCATTGATATCCTTTGAGCTATTTTATAGTTTTATGGTCAACTTAAACCATTAGTTTTTGGTAAACTTGAAACCATGCAACTTAGTAGAAGTCTTTCTACTTTTGCTAGATTTTGTTTCAGAGATATTTTCAGCCATTTGTAGCTGACCTTCTTTAGTTTTGTACTCTCTGAATTCGCTTGACACGTTATTGATTGTCAAGTAGTGATGCTTTTTCAGGAAAGAACAACCTTAAGATTAAGAGGGATGTTGAAGACTCTAATCTAAGTTCATTATCTTACCCAAATGGTCATAATGTTAGAGGTTAGTTATGCATTATGTACTAGATATGCACTATTGTGTACTATTGATTAATGGAGCAAATTTGTGATCCTTTTCCATCAATTATTTTTTCATTCTTATTTGGTCCATAATTTCTTGATGATTTAACATATGCAATATACTCAATCTGAGCAACATGTTCTTGACATTCTAAATTTCAAATCATGGCTTTACACTTTTCAAAATAACATCCAATATAAATAAATAGAATAAAATAATGGATGCCACATTTAATTTTAAAATCAAAGGTAATCAATCATTTTTTAATTTATTTAATTTAATCCCAAATCTCATGAGAGATGCTGCAAGCCCAAACTTCAGACCCATAAAAATAACCATTTGTAACAAAGCGTTGAAAATATGTGTTTTAATATCCCCATCATAGAATTCAATTTTTCTATATCGGTTTTTGACACCATAACACTATAATAAATTTTAGGGCCACAAATTGTTGTTTTCTCCATAATGTGGCCCCAATTCAAATGGATATTGAAATAAATTCCCAAGTCCTTGTAAGATTGGACATGTTCAAGGGTGTTCTAACCTATGAAAAAAATAAGAAGATAAATTCTTTCCTTACATTCAATTATCATTACCTTGGTTTTACCAATAATAATGATTAACTCATCATGTATCGAGTGTTAGGGGTACATTGGAAGATGTAATTATCCTCATGTATGAGTGTTAGGGGCACATTCAAAGGATGGAATTGACAACTAGCATTATGATGGACAAGTGGTAATGGATTGTTATGATGATAGTGCATGCGAATGAGAGAGGAGGGATTAAGACCATTATCACTCAACTATCCCATCTAGAGTTTTGTTATCCATCTTACCTAAGAGTTAATCCATATCATGCTTAAATTATGAATATGTGTGGATATGATCTTGAAAATTGCATGCAAATAATTTATATGCTCGAGTGAGAACCTATTAATTTCATGAGAAATAAGGGAAGTTAGTTTCTTCTTCATGTATTTTCTCTATGTTTCTTCTACAATTCTTGGCCTAGCCTAGATCCCCATGGGTGTTGTCAAGTAGGGGCCTAGTTATCCTTGGATGGGCCCATATATCCTTGAATGAGTTTCGATATCCTACTCATCCTTTTATTTCTAGCTGGGAAAGGTAGGTAGAAAGGCCCATTTTAATTTGATCTCTATTATTGGTGGAATTAATGTGTTTGGCGATTGTAACTAGGGTTTCATGAGATTGTACATATCTTCAATAGAATTTTTCAAATAAATGGGGGGATTTTCTTAATGGATATGATTGAAAATCAATGTGAAGGGAAGCACATAGTAGGAAGGACTAATGTAACTCAACTGGGAAGACCCTAGATTTGTATTAACCCAATTGAGAAGGGATATTATCAACAGAAAACCCAAGGCAAAGTGGAGTCTTTGGAGGAAATGGAGATATGGGCGCCTGCAAGAAGTTGCTACCCAAATATGATGCAATGGGAGCACGCGAACGGGAAAAAACAAGAACACACATGCACCCCTGGATGCACGCACGTGCTCCTACTTCTGCAGTAGTGAACCTTCACGTCGGATCGCCAATGTGGAGGATAGGAGCGTGCACGCGCACGCGTGTGTTTTGTGCAATCGCACACAGGGATGTGCGCATGTCCCTGTGTTAAAAAAAATGAACAATTTTGTTTTGTTCATAACACACCTGCGAGCACGCAAGGAGGTGAAAATGACACCCAAGGAGGCGAAAACGACCCATAAGGAGCCCAACCGAAGTGTCCAACCAAGCTAAAATGATATCCACGACATTGGAATAAGGTAGATGGAGTAGGAATGTCATTTTTTTGTTTATTTTAATGTTTTTATTGTTTTCAAATAAAATACAAAATTGAAAATGAATTGAAATGGGAAAATTTTGATATTGCAAGTACAAATTACCTAAACATAATGACAAATACCAATGAACCATCCCAAGAAAGGAATGAAACAAACCAATCAGATGACCTAAAGCCCGAATTAAACGAAGAAAACCACGAATTAAATGAAGAAAACCCTGAAGATGAATTACACGGGGATTTAAACCAATTAAGAATTTTGAGTGATGAACTGAAGAACACCAGGGAACACTCTCAGGTTTCCCTTGCCACATCAGTAGAAAACATAATAGAATCTATCAACATTTCCCACAGTGAGATAACCAGTTTGAGAGAATATAGGGCTTGAATGAGACAACATTATGGCACTGGTATATCCAAAGAGGATATAAAAATTTTGAATATCACAAAATCCCAACTGTGGAGCAAATTTATAGATCCGAGAACAGGAAATCCTCTAGATGTGAGGAAGAGGCCACTTTGCATGGACTGGTGTAATTACCAGCCATGGAGAGAAAACTGGAGGAAGAGATGGTTCATGGTTTTCGATAAGCCTCCATGCAACAATGTTGAGGTCCCACAGTATTTTCTCAGGAAACTGTGGGATGAGTTTGTGTTAGGGTTCCATGTGAACTACTTCGATATCACCGAGTTCCAGGGCACCAGTTTTGGCTCAACCCAATATCGACCTCACGCCCACCAAAACCCACTCAGAGTACCTCCTGCACCTAGGTGAGAGACAAACCTACTTCCTCAAACCCTTGGGTTAGGTAGCAGGCTATATGAGATCCATGAGTCTGTTAGACATGCCACACAGCACCTTCTCATGCATACCGCATTTGTGGCTATGTCCTCGTAGAGCGAGTAGGACCACCCTGAGAGACACACTTCTGCAACGTCTACTGTTGATGGGCGAGGGAGAGCAACTACAGGTGGTATCCAGGATGATCCATCCAGCTCAACGGGATCAGTGCCACATCGTTGTTCTCATTGTGGGCATCCATTCCAGGTTCCCACGTAGGAGCATGCCAGAGAGAGCTACCTACACCAAGTTAGTTATTGTTTTATTTAATGTTCAAGTATTGATTATACATTATGTAATCTCATAATTTATAATAAATTAAACTTAGAATCAAATGTTGATGAATTGATTTTTTTAAATGTATAGCTATTCAGTGCTGAGTCTCCAACACCGGGGTGGGAGGATGTTGGTTCCTTCAACCTAGATGGACCCATGGCAGCTGTAGAGGACATCGCGGCACCATACACACAGGTATTTTTCTTTCAGTAATTAAATTTAATGTTAGTAGTTAATCTTGTCATCCAATTTAGTTAATATTTAGTAATTGATTCTAAATATTTTTGTGCAAATGAACAGGTGTCCGCAGGATTCAGTGGCCAGCCATTCTCACTGGGGATCAACAGATCCCCTCATGAGCAGGTATTTTGTAATAAAGTATAAATTTAATTTCAGTTTTTATGGCTTAGATTTGTATAGTTATATTTTTTATGTACCAATATACGAGGCCATGAATATGTATGCAGGTCCAAGTACATAGCCATGTCGGCGTCACTGTCTCTCCACCGACTTCCTTTTTCCCACCATATATGTCAGGTGTAGCCCCTGGCATACATGTCCCTTTCCCTGCATCCCTCCCCACCCCATTCCATCCATCCCTTGCCTCCCATCCACCACCACACTTCCATCCATCTCCCCTTTCTTCATCATAGCCTTCGCTCACTCCCCCCCTGCCCCACCCATCCACCACCACACTTCCATCCATCTCCCATGTCTTCATCATAGTCTTCGTTCACTCCCCCATGCCCCACCCATCCACCCCCTCCCTTGTAGTTTCCCATGTTTCCACTCTCCCCCCTATGAACACGATACACCATCCATCCACATTCACCCATCCCTCCACCCCATCCCAGACCTCATCCCCCTCCCCCATATTCCCCCACCACCCTCGTTTCCTCTTCCAGGGTGGCCCATTCCATTCTACAGTCAGTTGGTATTTATCTTCGTACATCACCACTTCACCCACTCCAGTCCACGCCCTCTCCCACCATGCCCAGCTAACGTTGATGTGGCTACATTGTAACATCCTCGACCCTCCGACCGATGAAGAGGACGCTACCATGGCTGCTATATACCTGAGAAACTATCCCCATGAACATACACATAAAAAAATTGAAATGCTTGAACTAAACATGCATACATTATCATCATATAGTGGAAGAAAAACCATACATTCAAGCATTCAACATGTTCATTGTAATTCCTTATCAAATGTAATTGCATGGATTTAAACACAAATACAATTTCATATATGAAATAGACAAGAACACTTATCTTATGAAGAAGCTTGTCCCGCAACCAGCTATGTCTCTACAATGTTCCACCCATTCATAGGCCAGTGTGCTCCTTAATCTCTGAGCAACACTGCCACCCCCGAGCTGGGCATGATTCCCCAAGGAATAGGGAAACTAAGCAAGCTCACACATAGCCAAATATATGTTAAGACTCAGTCAAGCCAACACAGTTGGGTTTATCATCCCAAGAGTACACAACAACACATAACCAATCCAACAAGTTAGGTTTATCGGGTTATCAGGAGATGGAAGCACTATCTGCTAAACTAGTGGGATCGCTGAAGCGCTGAGGATGCCTTCACCAAAACTAGCTTGAATCCTAAGACATCCACACACACCCAACACAAGGAATCATTCCCTTCTCTGTTGTACAGTGCCTGAGGACATGACTTCCCTTCCAGTGCTATTCAGGGGGTGTAGAGAAGAGAATCAACCCTCTAGCTTTGTCTATTAGGCTCCTTCAAAACACTAGGTTTTTCAAGTAGACTCATTTCCACTCCTATACAGTGCAAAGACTAATTGCATACACAACAATATACACCATTTATGGGTAGAGGAGAGCACTTCAGCCACAGAATTAATTTCCACAGAGGGTAAGAACAACCCACTAACAATAGGCCGTATCCTAGGGACGTTTTGGCCCTAACATGGCCAAAAACGAATTGATCATCAACAACACTCAAGAGGATGTGGTCTCTCCTCAAAATCATTGGGCAACACAAAAATGATTTTAGCTTGGTAAACATTGGGAAAATGCAACAGAAAACGTTGGGGAAGAACCCAACCAAAAGAACATCACAAAAATGAAATTCTCAAACTCTAGCAAAATGAAGAACGACTGTCCACGAGAGGAAGAAATACACAGCAAATCCAAAATCATGGATTTCACACACAAAAACTTCCCAGACACTTGACGAATCCCCAACGTGGGTGAATGTTAATGATAAAAACGCCCAGGAGCCCAAATCGTGAAGGAAGAACACACAGCCAGCAAAATCATGGAGGTAAAAACAGCTCCTAAGCTTCCCTGCGTGAGCAAATGAAGAACGTGGTTGTATGGGAAAATGGGCATGCATTTTTGGGTACTTTCTTGCTCCAAAAGTCAAAATTGATTTTCCCCAAAAATGGGTTTTCCCCAAATTCGAAATTGTTGCCCATACTCTTCCCATCCCCATGCAATAACTAACTCAACCACATTCTGGTAGAATTTAATGATTGGGGAAAAATAAAAAATGGGTAGTTGACTGATTGATGGGTTCTCCCTTTGACATTTGGATTTTCCCCATTGGCCCAAAGGTTTAAATAATTTCCCTCCCCATTCCTTAGGAAAATCATGCCCTTTTCATTATGGTTGCATTGACATAGCTGCTTGTGGGTATTTTAATTAAAATGCATAATTACATGATGCCAAAAATTACAATGTGTCGGCTAGCACGAAATACCATTGGAAAATATTTTAATCGTCGGAACATAAAATGTTAAATCGATGGTGGGGCTTTTTCCTTTAGCTCCACACCATGATTAATTACAAGATATACATCATATACATTTAATGCAAACAGGGTCAAAACTGGGTTGTTACATACATCCTCCACTATGCCATCCACCCTAGCATCAGAGGAGGTTGTACAGCCCACTGGTCCACCTGCCACCCCTGAGGACCAGCCAACTGCTCCACCTACCACCCCTAAGGACTAGTCGATTGCTCCACCTGCCAGCCCCCAGGACCATCCTGTTTTGTTCATGGAGAGATTTATTAGTTTATGAAAATATCATGCAATATTAACAAAAATTAGCATATGCAATAAATTGTATGAGTTATCTTACTGTTTAAATGTTGCAAGGTGGCATTGCCGAGAGACTTGGATCACGGAGGAGGCTAGCCCGCTCACCACTTATAGTCTCATCTGAGGTGAGCTATTTAAAATTTGAAAACGTAATTTTGATTTTTAAATTATTTTTTATACTTGTATAATTGCCTGTAGGAGTTGATATTTGATTGTTGTCATTTCAGAGCCCAAGGGAAGGTGGTCGAAGCGACCAAGAAAAATGAGCTTCCTCTAGGTCGAAGAAAAGGAAGATCGATTTTGGAGGTGCACCTGGGAGATCCAAGGGTGGGCAGGAGGATTGAGAGACCCTCCTGTGTACACTAGCCATGATATGGCATTTTGGCACAAGTTGTCATATTTTGTATAGGGCACGAGTTGCCATATTTTGTATAGGGTACGAGTTTCCATATTTTGTATACGACACAAGTTTCCATTGTATAGACATTGGGAACGATGTTCCTTTTTTCACTACTATTGTATATGATTGAAAATCTGTGTATATTAATATATCATTTTGCACTTCTTTATATTACTTTTCCTTTTATTACAGATTTGCATACATTATGTCGAATGCAGTAGTAGTTTACAATTGATGCACTTGTAATACTTATTGTTGACGAAGCAATAAAGTCTGTATGTTCACAATAAAATGCATAAAATTTTTAACATTGTAGGTTAGTTAACAAAAAAACACCTAATTGACTGAAATTTCATACCATTTGATTGATTGGAAATTTCATAGTATTGATGAGCTCAGAATCATACTAAACATGACTGTTGTTGGCTTGCATTTGTTACATCTACTTGGAAAACATTGATTTTGATAAATTTGGCAACTCATATCATTTGAATACGAAGTTGACATTGCTTAATATCATTGAATAGATACATATTTGTTATGCTATTGTTGAGCACTTTCAATGTTAACGATCTATTATACTTGTTGCAATTTTAATGATTTAAGGGTTAGCATGCATAACATGGGGTTTAGAATCAACGATGAAACCCTAACCCCCTAACTGAATTTTAAAGGTTAACATGCATAACCTAGGCTTTATAATCAATGAGGAAACACTAACCCAAACCGTGTTTTGGGGTTAGCATGCATAACCTAGGGTTTAGAATCAATGATGAAACCCTAAACCTAGGAGGGAAACCCTAACACCAACCCTACCTAACCATCTCTTCTGGCCTCTTATAAAGTACCATTTTGTTTGTATATGAACATGCCTAGGATTGTATTCATATGTCACATATTCTTTATTAACTAATCAAATGAAATACTTCAAAGCTTAAGCATGGATTACATCACATAAGCTAGGGGTAGAGCTTCATGAGAACTCCTTTTATAAACCATAGTGAAATAAGTAAAACGTAGCTCATCTTCATCTTACATGTGTTTTGGACTTGCTTTGTCCATATCAATAGGCCTTCTACTCCATTTTCTAACATTTAATAACCCTAGGAATGTCTATCAAACTAGACTGTAATACTACCTATTAGGCAGCCATCAGACACACCTAAGCCATTCTATTCTAGCCTAACCCTTGCTAAAACCCTTGCCCTAGACTCCTACCTTTCCCTCTCTCTAAAGAATGGCTTATTCCTTTCATTTCCACACTACTTAGACCCCCACGGCTCTCCCTATCTCTCTGACTGTAATTTCCATTTTGGACACCCCTAGAACACCACTAACTCATCCTAAGCTACCCTAACGTCTTGACTGTAATATCCTATTTAGGGCAGCCCTAATATCCTTCTTACCCACCTGTACCCTAAGGTCACTTCCTTTCCTTCCTAGCTTACCCACTCACTAACGCCTCACCTCAAATTTGTCCATAACCCAATTTAAAGTGGCACAAAGACACCCTAAAGGGACTGTATCTAAACAATCATTCCCATCCATACTTAAACAAATTTGGCAATGGTATATAAACATCCATAACTTGGAAAAATACTAGAAAAGGCCTTGAATTGCTTGCAAGTCATTGTCTCATCAAAAGCCAAGTGAATATACTTCTTATCATTCCTACTTGACTGGAAATTACATCTTGGACTGTCATAAGACATTTTACTTGACTGGAAATTACATCTTGGACTATCATAAGACATTTTACTTGACTGGAAATTTGATTTGGTTTAAGAGTCCCATTGGCTTGGAAACTTAGCACTTATAAAATTGTTTATCACTGATGTTTACTTAAAACATTGTACATTTGTCTTGACAAGCTAAAAAGTGAAATATAGGACTGTCATAATGCTAAATGCTTGGCTGGAAATACTTTTATTTTGATGGTACCTTTCACTAATTCAAAGTACCATTTCAACTCTTGTTTATCATTAGTACTTGCATTTGGGATTGTACACTCATTTTGGCAAGATGGAAATTAGTGTTTTGGACTGTCATAATCATTTTGACTTGGCTAGAAATCATTCTTAGTTTGACAGTCCTATCTTCATGAAAAGTGGATTGATTGGGGTTTATGTCAATGTATGTCGGTTGCAAAAGAGGTTGACTTTGTATGATATGATGATAACATCCCATCAACACCACGAACATGCTTCAACCACATGCATAATTGAAAGGAAAATGTCCCATAAAAATTGTTCTTCCTTGACAAATAAAAAATGAAACAAGTTCATGAATATGTGTCTTCTATAAAAGACACATCATACCTATTGATCCTTCCTTTGGTAGCGACATGTTATCTTTCGGTTGAAAGTCGCATGAAAATTTCATAGTATTAATGAGCTTAGAATTATATTGAACATGATTTTTGTTGGCTTGCATTTGTTACATCTACTTGGAAAACATTGTTTGTTGCAATTTTAATGATTTAAGGGTTAGCATGCATAACCTAGGGTTTAGAATCAACGAGGAAACCCTAACCCTAACTGAAGTTTAAAGGTTAGCATGCATAACCTAGGATTTATTATCAATGAGGAAATCCTGACCCAAATTATGTTTTTGGGTTAGCATGCATAACCTAGGGTTTAGAATCAATGATGAAACCCTAAACCTAGGAGGGAAACCCTAACACCAACCCTACCCATCCATCTCTTATGGCCTCTTATAAAGTACCCTTTTTTTTGTATATGAGCATGCCTAGGATTGTAGTCATATGTCACATATTCGTTATAGACTCACTTCCTTGCCTTCCTATCTTACCCATTCCCAGGCATACTTAAACAAATTTGACAGTGGTATATAAACATCCATAACTTGGAAAAATACTAGAAAAGGCCTTGAATTGCTTGCAAGTCATTGTGTCATCAAAATCCAAGTGAATATACTTCTTATCATTCCTACTTGTCATCCCTATTGATCCTTCCTTTGGTAGCGACATGTTCTCTTTGGGTGTACAATCATGGTTTGAAGGGTCATTTTGGCTAGCAAGTTCCTTTTATTTGAGAGGATTTTTCTTAGTCATCATCTTGATGGCCTACACAAGTGTATGATGACCTATGCAAAGGTTTTCACTTATGATAGCTAATGAAATAAACACCATTAAAGTTTACTTAACAAATTCAACCTAAAATTATCTCAAATTAGCATGCATAACCAATGCTAGAATCTACCCAATCATAAAGATAATATAAGTAAAATTCAAATCTCCAAGTACACAATATTTGGAAAATTGAAATAGTTCTTATATATATATATATATATGATATTCATGTGTATATATTTGGAAACCATAAGCGACGCTAGCCCCAAACTATCTATTGTTGTCACTAAAGGTATCCACACTATAATTATTTTCCTCATTAGGGTTTATAAACCCTGTCTTTCATCATAGAAGCACATGGCCTTTCAGAGAAGTCTAGCACCAGTTTCGACGTCAACATGTCTATCCTAGGATGATTCCTCAAACCCTTGGTCTTTGAATATTGCACCAACAAAAGAACCAAGACCTCCATGGAAAATCAACTAAACTTAAAAAAATCTTCTTATAAGAAAGGCATCAAAAGAAGCTCGATACTTATCAAGTTAAGTTTTCCATTGTCTTTCCCTAACCTCCATGTATCACACAAGAATAGGACTGCAATATCACCAAATACGTTAGCTCTTTTCTTTGTATCTTCTATAGGGTTGGAACCCTAATTCTACCTCATTTGCCTGCAAGATATGTGTTAAATCACTTAATAAAGTCAACCCAAATTTTTTCTAAATTAGAATTCATAACCAATGCTAGAATATACCCAATCATGAAGATAATATAAGTTGAAATTCAAATATGCAAGTACACAATATTTGGACAACAAGAACAATTCACATATCACCAAACATTTTATGGTTGAAAATATGGTCAAACATTTTATGGTTAAAAAATCAAGAATTAGTAAGATTCACCAAGGCTTCTACACTTTAACAAATTATGATCCTTAAAATTTTCCATGCTTAGGCTTAAACAAGTGGTTTTAGTAGAATAGTCATATTTGATGATTGCAATGTCCAAATTGAATAACACAAGTGTGATTGGATGCACAATGAAGTCATTGGGCCATGAAAATGTAGGGGAGAGGGCCCACTAGAGGTAATGGCATGCCAAGAGACCAACGAAGTCGATGAATCATTGATGTGACCTTCGGTTATTGAGTTATGTCGAGTTGAAAGTCGCATGAAAATGTCATTCAGGGACAGTTGGTCATAGTCGGTCCGAGAGCGAAAAACCAAACGGAGCAACAAGATTGCATGTCGTTGGCTCCAACAGGTGTGTATGGCAAATGTTGATATGGGAACACTACCAAGAATAGCATGGTCTAGGGTTTTACAGAGTTGACCCACCAATGCGAGAGTTGCATTAAAGGAAACTGAGCAAAACCCTAGTTTAAAAAACCGAAACACAATGAAGTCACTGGGCCATGAAAATGTGGTGGAGAGGGCCCACTAGAGGTAATGGCATGCCAGGAGACCAATGGATTCGACGACTCATTGATCCGAGCTTCGATTTTTGAGTTATGTCGAGTTGAAATTCGCATGAAAATGTCGTTCAGGGACACTTGGTCACTCTCGGTCCGGGAGCGAAAAACCAAATGAAGCAGCAATATTGCATGCCATTGGCTCTGATAGGTGTGTATGGCCAATTCTGATATGGGAACACTACCAATACTGGCACAATGGATGGTTTTACAGAGTTGACCCACCAATGTGAGAGTTGCATTGAAGGAAACTGAGCAAAACCCTAGTTTATGAAACCGATGCACAATGAAGTCACTGGGCCATGAAAACACGATGGAGAGGGACCACTAGAAGTAATGGCATGCCAAGAGACCAACGGAATCGATGGCTCATCGATTCAACCTCTGTTTGATGAGTTATGTCAATTTGAAATTCGCATGAAAGTTTCGTTCAAGGACACTTGGTCACTCTCGGTTTGGGAGCGAAAAACCAAATGTAGCAGCAAGATTGCATGTCATTGGCTCTGACGGGTGTGTATGGACAATGCCGATATGGGAACACTACCAAGACTGGCACGGTGGAGGGTTTTATAGAGTTGACCCACCAATGCGAGAGTTGCATTGAAGGAAACTAAGCAAAACACTAGTTTACGAAATCGATGCACAATGAAGTCACTAGGCCATGCAAATGCGGTGGGGAGGGCCCAATAGAGGTAATGGCATGCTAGGAGACCAATGGAGTTGATGAATCATCGATCCAACCTCCGGTTTCCGAGTTATGCCGAGTTGAAATTCGCATGAAAATGGGGTCCATGCAACCCTAGCAACGGTGCACTGACCCTGCAAAACCCTGTGTTGAGCGGACGGGGGTGGATTTCCCATGGAGGCCATGCCAAAAACACCTGTAATAGCCGACAGAATCAAAAATATCCACTCAGTTTGGTTTTTGGACCCCGACCTTGAATTGGCCAGGCATCCCTGAATAGCTTTTGCAGGGCTACTGCAACTCGCCATAAAATGTTAACCGAGGATCCGATGTACGAAGCGTTGGTTTCGCAAGGATAATGGCATGGGATTATGACTAGGATGGCCTCCCACCTGACTCCGTATGGCTTGAGCATGCCTCCAAGACATATTTTGAAAACTAGTGTTTCGCCCTAGTGGAGTCCATGCAACCCTGGAAATGGTGCACCGACCCTACAAAACCCTGGGTCGGGAGGCTTGGGGTGGCATGTCCATGGAGGTCATGCCCAAACACACCTAGAGGAGTTGGAATTGCCACCCAATTTGGTATGGGGACCCCAACCTTGAATTGGCCCAGGCATCCTTGAACGACTTTTGTAGGCCTATTACAACTCACCATAGAACGTTGACCAGGGATCCGATGGACGGACCGTCAGTTCTGTTGGGATCATGGCACATAATTATGGCCAGGGTGGCCTCTTACTCAAATCCACATGACCTGGGCATGCCTCCAAGCCAGATTTTGAAAACTAGGGTTTCGCCCAAGTGGAGTGTAAGCGCAATTACCCAATCTCATTCAATATAGCCTTCTGGATCCTCTCTGTTGCTAATTTCCTCCATCAATCTCTCATGCTCTGAACGAGGCAAGAAGTAATGTACCTTGGTTGAGTTCTTTTTTGACATTATCTATAAATGGATGTTTGTGCCAACAATCAAGTTTGTGAAGTGATAAACCACAAAACCTGGTCTGTAATACATGAATACATGCCCACTAGTTCTTCTTGATTTCCCATCTAGTGTAAGATATTCACCCTCAAACACCATAGAGCCAATAGGAAATTCATTTCCTTCATCATCAATTAATGATTTGTTCAGGATTTGCTTACCTCGAATGCATCGTGCCAACCAATAATCTATTCCCCATTCATTGACTTTCAGGGAAACAACTGCATATATGTGTCCTGGTTGTACAAGATCTGAGATATGGTTGTAGTCTGTAGAAATCACTGACTGACCCTCCTCTAAGTGGGTTGTTTCACCGACTACACATGGGTCTACTGCAAGTGACACAAGATCCCAATCATCAACCTAATCCATGCATTCACATTCATCCCATTCACCACTGCTACAAGGGTTGCAAAAGCAAGCAAGTTTACGCGTCCATATTTCAAATAGGGGGTTGTTTGAGCTTTGAACTGAATGAAAACCACGTGTTCCTTGTATTGTGCCGCAACTATAGGAACGAGATCAATATATGTCAACCACATGCAAAAAAAAATTGACTGGCCTTCCTACCCCTGTTGATGTATGTTTCACTTTAGTTTGGTCTGACATTATTGTAGAGCACCATTGATCTATGGATTCTACATCTTTGATATGGGGGTTTCTGGTAAATCTCATCTCCTCCCTTCATAGTGTAGTCTTGATGCATGCATCGTCCCCATCATGCTCACCTTTGTCGTGCTCGGTCTCAAAGTAGTTCCATATATGCGACACATTATAAGTCTTATGTAACATACTCATCCATTGGAAGACTCGGGCATTTTTTAACTGGCCCACACAACCATCTGACCATATCCAATGCTGATTAGTCTGTATATCTCCCTCCTTTAGCTGATCATACAAAATTTGAAAACAATGTTGCACATAATGTAGATCATGGCATCTGTCATTACTTATGTTAAATTGTCTCCTTCTATGTTATCCTATTGTTAATGTTGCTCTCAGGGCCATGCCTATACATAATATGTACCATGATGGTGACTTGGTCAAAATGGTAGTATTGACTCTAAATTTCATTTTGTGGCTGAAGGGTGTAGTTTTCTGCAAAATCCACAATTGACAATATGGTCCCAATGGGAAAGTTGTCCCTACATTTTTTGTACTACTCATACTGCCATCGTGCTACATGCACATGTTGAACATACTGCTCGGTTTTCTTGTAGAACTCCATCAAAAATCACATACCCATACATATTTCCATGAAAACAAGGGTCGTATTAGAATGTGACCTTTAAAGAATGTATATGTAGAAACTGAACATGTAAGAGGAAAAACATACAATAATCATTTGCACCTGTGACTTTATCAATGCAATATTTTTACTTTCCTTCGCACTATCTGATTGATAGATTACGTACTTGAAGCTCTGCATCTCCACACTCATATTGCCAAATTGATGCTCATTGCTTCCATGAATGCAACGGTTCAAAAGAGAAAACCCACTGCACCTGGAACAATTCCCATATAGACATGATTTTACATAGTATTTTTGTCCTTTATGCCTTGGACACATGATGATGACGATAAAATCTCTCGATGCATTCGGTGGTATTATGGATTCATTGCAGCCCTGCTCAAGGTTAGCATGCAAATAAAAAATTATATGTTTATACGTGTCATAAAAATATTCATATTCTACATGGTATCTATAGCAACATGTTTTTCAATCAATGCATATACGAACGTACCATGGTTTACATTTCTAAAAGGACCTTTGGCCCAGGTTCAATTGTGTGCGCTCATTCCTTAATCTCTAATAGAGTTCAGTCTATGTTGTGTCAAGGAAGTGTTTGACGTGGGGTTCACGTTCAGTAGAACCTTTTCTCAGCTTTAACACATCTCTTTGGTTAGATGAAGGTCTAGTATGATCATGCCAGAACTTTTGTACTAAGTCCTTAACAACGCCTCGTCGACAAAATCCCAACAATATTTTCCACATAGAGTCTGAAGATTTTCTCTTATAACAGAGTACATATGAATAGTTTTTATATTTAATTTAAGTATGTGATTAGAAGTGTGTGAAAGGAGGCGACGTTTCCGTGTGGACTTGCTTACAATTGATTCTGATAACACATGATGAGCCGTACAAAGATCTTTAGTACAAGACGTCTTCCCAATCGCATTAAAATAATATTGGAGATTTCTAACAATATGGTTGTTAGCCTCTGAACTTCTAACCATCTTTATGCCCAGAATTATCCTAACAACAACTAAACAATTTGACTTCCACAAACATAGTAATAATTGACATTTACCTACATCGCCTTTGGATTCAAAATATTCCTTCATTAATTTGCTACATTTCCAATCGATAGTGCATTTGGGCAACATACCTTCAAGTCCTAACAGACAACTTCCATCCACATGGATATGTCTACGAGTCCTTTTTCTTGTAGTAGACAATCGAGGTAGGGAAGGTGGACATGAGATACGGATCCCAGGGCTTCTTTGTTGTGGTGCTTCATTCACATGTCGGTCCATATTGGGAGTGTGCTCGACATGGTTGTGGTCTTCTTGGAGAGATTGCAAATTAATCATTTCTCCTAGGTCCAACGCTTGATACTCAACGTCTCTCAATATACCTATGTCTTCAAGAGCTTCAGCATGGCTCATTGATGGATTGTTGGTTGGAGACTGTGTTGATGTTGGAACTTGAGTTGGGTCTGTTGGACGCAACCGCTTCACCCATGGTTCTGAAGTAGAGGTTGTTATGTCATCAACTCTGTTAGGATCAGTCACAATATCAGTGGAAACGTCTGGACCATGTCTCACTCTCTCCATTTCCAACCTGGTCTTTTCTCTTACCTCATTTTCCTTTTCAATGGGCATATTCCTTCTAGTTTTTCTTACTCGATTACTATTAAATTGAGCACATAGATCTGTGGACAAACACACAACTCACATGATAGATCACACAATTTACTCAGTTATTGAAGAATGAAACAGTGCAAAAATGGCTTGCAGCTATGAATGCTTTTCATTAATCAAAGAGTAATTAGATAGATAATTACAATGAAGTACAATGGCTTTAATAGCCACAAGCAATTCAAATCCACATGAGGAAGTTCAAATTGATTAGACTCTACTTGACTGTAGGTAACCAAGACCTTGTCTAAATCACTATCGGAGGACTCAATAGTTAACTGACCTTGTCTAAACCATAATCGGAGTTCATCGGAGCTCTAAAACATAACTCAAGTGTTACATTCAGTGTTGACTAAGGTTAACTAACGGTGGTATGTGAGAAATGTGCCCCACATGTGTTCAGTCAAGTAAACCTAGCGCTAACTAAATGTAGAGGACTAGAACTGAATGTAACTAACTCCTAACTTAGCTTAACTAGTCATTAACTGAAGTGAACTGACCTTGGTTGGTTTCGACACTCCCAGTGGCTTCCTAAATTGTAGGGATTGGTCTAGGAGGCTCCTAAACTGATGCAATCAAGTGCAATCAGTGGCAGTGAGCCTCAATTATTGTTCCCCACACTTTAGTAACTGAAACATGTGCCCCAATTAGGTCAAGTGGACTCAATGGTGTTAATGACTATAAATAGACTGGATGGACTCCTGATTTAGACATGACTCCCGATTTAGACATATGACCAAATTTGGACAAGGGAGGATTAATAATCCTAACACCCCCCCTGAATGCTAACTTGGACAATCTGTGGGCCCTGGTAACTAAGAACATAGGTCACCCATTACATCAAGTAAAGTAAAGTAACTGCTCAAAAACAAGGTGCTGGGGAAAAAACCACATGGGAAAAAATATCCCCCTCTAATTAAGCAGATAGAATCAGGATCAATCTGGTTCTTCTGTGCATAGGTATCCTAGGGCCTGGCATGTGAACCTCTCCATCATTATGTCTGGAGGAATCTTCCTCTTTGGAAGAAGAATAATATGCTCAACTAAATCAGAAATATAGACAGCTGCCGGATGAAGACTGGACCCATGTAGAGCCACTGAAGTCAACTGAAAAGTGAGAAAAGGTTCTTGAGAATTCAGAGAATGTGAGGAACACTCAAGAAAATGATATGTTGCACCCATGAACAGAAAACCATGAGTGGTAAGAACAACCCCAAGTGTTAGGAGCAGGTGTCCAGGCGGATACAGAAAATCTTCCTCTTTACTAGTTCTGTGAGGAGATGAGCATGTGATCAATGGTAGAGAAGCACTGGGACTGTTGAGAGCGAATGCTTGAGCTCCATAGTCTGATATAGCTTCTGAAATAGATAATGAATCACATAATAAAATATCAGCAACCTCATATGAGCAAACTAACACCAAATCTCCATCAGCAGTTTTGAAGAGAAAGTGTGGTACTTGATTTTTCACACCAGAATTGGTGAGAGCAGCTACAAGCATGACTGAAGGCTTTTGGATTTTAAAATACAAACCAAATAATATCATATAAGAAAGTAAATCATATCTAAATAGGTTCAAAACAGATCCAAAACTGTGAAATGGAATCAAATCCCCAGTAGCAGTTTTGTAGGAGACTTGTGGTACTTGTTTCTTCACACCATTGATGAGAATAGCTACAAGTGGTACTGAAAGATTATGAATTTGATGTATTAAACCAAGAAATATCAGATCATATCTAAATAATATCATATTATATCCAATAAGGTTAATATCAGATTCAAATAAATGGTTCACCGAGGTGGTGGATGCACAACTTTCTTCTTCTTCAAAATTCTGAATTTTGGTGCATGCAATCCTGCAGGAATTTGCTGGAAAATATAGATCATGGGGAGCAAATGGATCACTCTGGTAATCTGATATTTCTTCCAAAATATCCAATGTATCACATTTTTTCACACCAGCAACAACATTAGAGGGAGAAAAATCAAATTTCTCTTCACTTTCGGAAGCAATTACTAGTAAATTTTGTACAGAATTTAAAGAAAAATCACTGGTGAATGTTTGCATGGAAGTGCAGCAAAATTTTTATTCAATATCAGAGATTCGAATTTCTTCTTCTATTTCAGCAATATGAGAAGATGAGATATCAGATATCTCATGAACTTTCGGAGCATCAGGAGAAGGAGTCACTGCATGGAGACTGTCTTCAATTCGAATTGACTGTGTAGAATCTTTTGCTTCTTCTTTATCTTGAACAACTTCAACAGAGAGAGTGGAGGCTGAGATTTTTGGATCAAGGATGCTTACGGTGCTAGATGTTCCAAAAGCTCCATCACTTTTATTCAGCCAGTTAATCTTACTAAAACACTCTTTACCGAGCCCAATAGACACCCAACAAAGACCTTGTCTCATCAAAGATGAAATCATTTCGAAGGTGTACCTGCAAAACAAAAAAAAATGATACAGTAGGAGATCTGAGGAGGAGAAGTGCCTTGTCCGCTGAGGCTCTGATACCATATTAAATTGAGCACATAGATCTGTGGACAAACACACAACTCACATGATAGATCACACAATTTACTCAGTTATTGAAGAATGAAACAGTACAAAAATGGCTTGTAGCTGTGAATGCTTTTCATTAATCAAAGAGTAATTAGATAGATAATTACAATGAAGTACAATGGATTTAATAGCCATAAGCAATTTGAATCCACATGAGGAAGTTCGAATTGATTAGACTCTACTTGACTGTAGGTAACCGAGACCTTGTCTAAATCACTATCGGAGGACTCAATAGTTAACTGACCTTGTCTAAACCATAACCGGAGTTCATCGGAGCTCTAAAACATAATTCAAGTGTTACATTCAGTGTTGACTAAGGTTAACTGACAGTGGTAGGTGAGAAATGCGCCCCACATGTGTTCAGTCAAGTAAACCTAGCTCTAACTGAATGTAGAGGACTAGAACTGAATGTAACTGACTCCTAACTTAGCTTGACTAGTCATTAACTGAAGTGAACTGACCTTGGTTGGTTTTGGCACTCCTAGTGGATTCCTAAATTGTAGGGATTGGTCTAGGAGGCTCCTAAACTGATGCAATCAAGTGCAATCAGTGGCAGTGAGCCTCAATTAGTGTTCCCCACACTTTAGTAACTAAAACATGTGCCCCAATTAGGTCAAGTGGACTCAATGGTGTTAATGACTATAAATAGACTGGATGGACTCCTGATTTAGACATGACTCCCGATTTAGACATATGAACAAATTTGGACAAGGGAGGATTAATAATCCTAATAGTTACATGAGTTTCCCATATCCAAACGTTTCTTTATCAAAACTATGAGGTCTACCCCTGCATAAGAAGCAACAAACAAGGTATTAGTTCCATTATACAAGAAACACGACATGTTCCAACATAATTAACTAAATTACATATATGTTAGTATGGTAATTATTGGCATTGATACATAAACGATAATTAAAGGTTTCTCTTTATGTTTGAACTAAAGTTTCATTTTTATACTCTATATGAGTCAAGTAAAGAGAGTCAAGTTTGCAGGTATTACAACTATAGGATTATGACTTCCTTTGTGTTCAAAAAGTATTGGAATTCAAAAGAAGATGAGTGAAATATTCTTCATTTCCAACACCTTCGGACGAGATGACATTACACGTAATATGCCACATTAGTTGTGAGGGAAGACACAAGTTGATGTTTGGATGTCTTGGGAATAAATTGAATAAATTACACTCATTAAGTTACAAGTTAACTATCAAGAGAACAAATTCACTAATTACAAATTGAAGAGTCTCAATAGAGAACCTCATCTATTCCATCCTTGTGGGAAATCAAAATATATTCATGTGGAAATGATTATTGTTCTACATTGAATACTTCATCTTGTATAGAGAATATGGACAAGTTGGTGAACTATTCAATATGGACCCTCTCCCGTGATTTATTCAAAGGTTTTTTTTTAAATTGAAGAGTCTCAAGAGATTGTTAGGATTATTAATCCTCCCTTGTCCAATTTGGTCATATGTCTAAATCAAGAGTCATGTCTAAATCGGGAGTCCATCCAGACTATTTTTAGTCACTAGCACCATTGGGTCCACTTGGCCTAAGTGGGGCACATGTTTCAGTTACTAAAGTGTGGGGAACACTAATTGAGGCCTACTACCATTGATTACACTTGCATGCATCAATTTAGGAGCCTCCTAGACCAATCCCTACAATTTAGGAGCCACTAGGAGTGTCGATACCAACCAAGGTAAGTTGAGTTGAGTTGGTGACTAGTCAAGCTAAGTCAGGAGTCAGTTACATTCAGTTGTAGTCCTCCACATTTAGTTAGCGCTAGGTTTTCATGGCTGGATCATTTTTTTTAGCAAAATCGCTCCTTCCAGTACTGCACCAGAAACAGGGAATTTACCACTTAATATCCCAAGTTGGTAAATTTTTTATCAAGCTTGCTTGATCAACTATGCTCGGTGTGAAGGAAATTCCAAAAGTGCAGACTGTTGACCTTATTTTGTATGTTTTATTGTGTGATAGGTTATCAGCTCTTCTCACAACATTTGCTACAAGCAGCCTTTTCTTCTCACTACATTCGCTACAACAGCTCAGTCCTCCTTACTGCATTCAAAATGGCCCATTCAGTAGAGCCTCTCACTCCCTTCAACTATCACTAGTGGAAGGAAGACATGGAGTTACTTCTCCACGCCAAGAAGCTCTTCAGACTCGCAGAAGAAATAGTGGCAGTGCCAATTCTAAATCATGACAAAGAAAAGTACTTGAACAGGCTTGATGAAGCTCATGAATACTTATTCTCCTCAGTCTCTCGAGATCTTCGATTCCACATCCAAGGATGAAGAATCCCAAGGAGATTTGGGACAAGCTTGACTCCTTATTTGATAATAAGGATAAGATGAGGGTCCATCAGCTAGAAAATGAGTTGATCTCTCTTAATCCATCCAACCTCAAATCACTGAATGAATTCTTCACAATATTCAAGAACCTGATATACCAGTTGAAGCAATGCAAAGTGGTGAAGGATGAAGATCATCTCATCCTTGCCATTCTCACAAAACCCAATGTAGACTACTCAGTCTTTGTATCAACCTTCCAAACAATAAGGCTCACCAATCAAAATTGGAAGATGTCGGCTCTTGATGCCTTCATCCAATCTCTCACTTCTGAGAATGATAAGTTGATCCAAATGGGGATCATTTGATATCCCAAAGATCAAGCTCTAGTTGCAAGAGGAGGTATGGTAGAGAATGACAAAGGCACGCAAAGAGATGAGTCCCCTGTTAAGAAAGAGCAGTCAAATAAGCTTTCTGGTTCAAATAGAAGCAAGAAGAATGGCAAAGGCAAGGTCCTTTGGTCTTACTATGGAAGGGGATTTCATTCAGAAAGCTCCTGTATGAGAAGACAACTTGATGAAATGGATCTTCTTTTGAAGAAACATAACATTTCTGCACCTGCTAGCACAAGGAAGGATGACTCTAAAGAATAATATGAAGAATACCAAAGGAAAGGCCATGCATTGAAGGCTAGTTGTTCATCAGCACATGTCTTCCTCATTGATTCTGGATCTTCCTATCATATGGTTGCATCTAGAGAATCATTCTCTTCTTTTCAGTCCTTTGATGGTCCTAGTATTCATATGGGAAATAACATTAAATTCCCAACAAAAGGGAAGGTCTCTATCAAGCTTGAACCTGGAAGATTCAAAGATGTGCTATTTTTTTCCTCCCTAGCTTCAAACCTATTATCTGTCTACCAGATGACCCATATTGACTCTCCAAAGCGAGTGATATTTGGTCCTGACTCAGTGGAGATCACATATATCTCTACTGGGAACATCATAGCGAAGGGTGTTGCAAATCATGCCTCAAAATCATATGAGTTCTCACATTTCATTCCTCCTTCAGAACCAGTGCACTCTCAACAACCACTTGCAAGGGAAGGTAAAATCATCTCATCTACTTCTTTTGAAGATTCTACTAGTATTGCAGATCCATCTTTATCAGTTTATGAGATTTAGACATGACTCCTGATTCAGGGTAATTCATATCTAGATTCAGTCCCTATTTCCAAACTGGAAGCTAGGAAGATGACTGGAAACCCACCTGACACTGTGAAAAGAAAGACCCTTGCGTTATGCCATGCAATCTTGCCTCCTTCAGAGAGATGCAATAGAATCCCTGTAAGATTATACATGGCAAGGGCTCAGTCTCACTACATTTAAGAGAATAGATATGACCATACACCTCTTCATCCAATAAGAAACAAAGGTTACATTCCTCCTTCCTTCCATCATCATTTTTGGAGAAGAAGGAGAAGTCTAAATGCCACAACCCAGAATACCTGTGCACAGCACACCATGCATGCTGCTTCTCTACCTCATAGAGATGAAGATTGCAACAACACATTTTCAAGTTTTTCAAACTTGAATCCTGATTCTACCTGCTAAGATAGAGGGGGGGGGAATTTTTTCCCCGACTCCTTGTATTAAGCGGTTACTTTATTTTACTTGATGTAATGGGTGACCTATGGTCTTAGTTACCAGGGCCCACAGATTTTCCAAGTTAGCATTCAGGGGGGTGTTAGGATTATTAATCCTCCCTTGTCCAATTTTATCATATGTCTAAATCAGGAGTCATGTCTAAATCGAGAGTCCATCCAACCTATTTTTAGTCACTAGCACCATTGGGTCCACTTGGCCTAATTGGGGCACATGTTTCAGTTACTAAAGTGTGGGGAACACTAATTGAAGCCTACTACCATTGATTGCACTTGCATGCATCAGTTTAGGAGCCTCTTATACTAATCCCTATAATTTAGGATCCACTGGGAGTGCTGATACCAACCAAGGTCAGTTGAGTTGATTTGGTGACTAGTTAAGCTAAGTTAAGAGTCAGTTACATTCAGTTCTAGTCCTCTAAATTTAGTTAGCGCTAGGTTTGCATGGCTGCATGCAAGAGAGGTGCATTTCTCACCTACCTCAGTTAGTTAGCCTTAGTCAACACTGAATTAGAAACTTGAGTTGTGTTTTAGAACTCCGATGAACTTGGGTGATGATTTAGACAATGTCAGTTAACCATTGAGTCCTCTGATAATGATTTAGACAATGTCTTAGTTACCTACAGTCAAGTAGAGTCTAATCAATTCGAATTTCCTCATGTGGATTCAAATTTCTTGTGGCTATTTAGCCATTGTACTTCATTGTAATTATTATCTATTTACTTTTTTTATTAATGAAAGCATTCACAGTTGCAGCCATTTTTTCACTGTTTCATTCTTCAATTACTGAGTAAATTGTGTGATTCATCTTGTGAGTTGTGTGTTTGTCCACATATCTATGTGCTCAATTTAATAGAGATAACTTCATCTATGCCATCATTGTGTGAAATCAAAATATATTCATGTGCAAATGTAAATTAGTTACGTTGCATACTTCATCTTGTATGGAGAACAAGAGACTTGTTTAGATGTGAAGTTGGGAATTATTCTTGTCTATGAGAGAGATATTGTTGTAGGCATATGATAAAACATAAATCAATGAAATGATTTCAAATATTGTGAATAAAAGCAATTATTTACAATCCACCATACCTATTCAAAATGATCTCTTCTTGCAATGAAAACTTGTGTTTGAATGTATCCACTAACTTCCAAGACCACTGATTATGTTTGTTAGATTCCAAGAGTGATATTCTATCCAATAGATCAAAAAGTGGTGATTGAGTGTGAGCCAAATTGGAGAGTTCAGGAGCACAAAACGTGCAAACAGTTGTAGAAAACCTATGCAAATTGGTAGCAATCCCAGGAATCCAGATCTTTCTTTTTTTAACTAGTAACAGGTGTGCGCACGCGTGTAAAAATCCATGCGCGTGCATTTACGTGCACACACAACTAGACGTGTGCGCTCCTGCCTAACATTTACAACATTTACTCACTAACGTTTATCTCATTTAATGACTAACGTTCTTCAACAATGTCTTCGTATTCACATATGTTCAAGTATTTTTAAAATACAGTCTTCACCACTACTTTCTTTTTAGGCCCATGGGTGTCATTATGAGGTCTTAGGCTCCTTACCTGTGGCTAGTGGAGGGTAAGGGAGGCCTCCAACACTGACCATCATTACCATCATAATCATCATCATCATAATCATAATCATAATCATCGTCATCATAGTCATCCTCATCATCATCATCATAGTCATCATCCTCATCATCATTGTTCCTCATCATCATCATCATCATTATCATCATCACCATCATTGTTCATCATCATCGTCGTCATCGTCTTCATCCTCATCATCATCCTTATCATCATCACCATCATCACCATCATTGCTCATCATCATCGTCATCGTCATCATCATCATCATAGTCATCATCCTCATCATCATCATCATCCTCAGCTTATCATCATCATCATAGTCATCATCCTCATCATCATCATTATTGTCATTCCAATGTCATCATCCTCATCATCATAGTCATGGTCATCATCATCATTCCATTGAAAATGCTTGAAAATAAAATCAAAGCAAATTTTCAACTAAACCTATCATCATCATCATCATTGTTCCTCATCATCATCATCATCATCATCACTGTCATTTTTTATCATCATTGTCATCCTCTTCATCCTCATTATCATCATCCTCATCCTCATCATCATCATCATATTCATCATCATCCTCATCATCATTGTCATAATCCTCCTCCTCATCATCATTGTTCATCATCATCGTCATGGTCATCATCATCATTCCTTTGAAAATTCTTGAAAATAAAATCAAAGCAAAGTTTCAACTAAACCTATCATCATCATCATCATTGTTCCTCATCATCGTCGTCATCAGCATCATCCTCATCATCATCATCATTATCATCACCCTCGTCGTCATCATCATCATCATCATCCTAATCCTCATCATCATCATCATCACAGTCATCATCCTCATCATCATCATTGTCATCATCGTCATCATCATCATCACCAACATTGTTCATCATCATCGTCATCATCATCATCACTAACATTGTTCATCATGATCATCATCATCCTCACCATCCTCATAGTCATCCTCCTCCTCCTCCTCATCATAGTCATCATCCTCATCATCATCATTGTCATCATCATCATCAACGTTATCATCACCATCATAGTCATCATCATCCTCATCATCGTAATCATCATAGTCATATTATTCGTGATCATCATCGTCGTCGTCGTCGTCGTGATCGTCATCGTCATCACCATCGTCATCATCATCGTCACCATCATTGTTCATCGTCATAGTCATCATCATCGTCATCACAGTCATAATCATCGTGATCATCATCATCATCATCATCATCATCATAGTCATCATCATCGTCGTCGTCATTGTCATCATCATCATCATTCCATTGCAAATGCTTGAAAATAAAATCAAAGAAAAGTTTCAACTAAACCTATCGTCATCATCCTCATCATCATCATCATTGTCATCATCCTCCTCGGCATCATCATCATTGTCATGGTCATCATCATCATTCCATTGAAAGTGCTTGAAAATAAAATCAAAGCAAAGTTTCAACTAAACCTATCATCATCATCATCATCATTGTTCCTCATCATCGTCGTCGTCATCATCATCCTCGTCATCATCATCACCATCGTCGTCATCATCATTAAATCATCGTCATCATAGTCATCATCGTCGTCGTCATCATCACCATCATTGTTCATCATCATTGTCGTCATCATCATCATCATCATCATCGTCGTCGTCGTCATCACCATCATTGTTCATCATCATCGTAATCACCATCATCATCATCATCATCATCATCATCATCATCATTGTCATCATCCTCCTCCTCATCGTCATCATTGTTCATCATCATCATTCCATTGGAAATGCTTGAAAATAAAATCAAACAAAGTTTTTACTTAACAATTGCGCGCACGCGTCTTTAACGCATGTGCACTAAGCATCGCGATCACGCTTCTAGTGCGTGTGCGTTGTGTTCTAAACTATGTGCACACGTGATTTAAATTTAGAATTTTGGCGGGCACCTTTTTTCCAACCTACGTGGTGGATGACTTTGCTGCTTTGGTTTTAGGTTTAGGTTGTCAAACCAAGTGGTTTGGACTCTCTTATGACATAAAACATGTTTTGTACCACTTCTCCTATTTGCTGCATGATTTTGCATATGCCATGCTTGCCCACTGCTAATGAAAATTCACACACTTGTGTAACTCTGTCTGTAGATCCTGAATATGTAATTTTTATTTAAATCTATTATCTTTTTCTATTTCTTATTTAATTTTAAATAGACTAACGTCAATCTACCACAAAAGGTAGGCTTTTTGCTCCGGCTATAACTTTTGATTGGTTCACCTATTTAGAAAACATAAAAGAACCCGCACAAGAAGACACAAAGACCTACATTCTAAAAAATATATATATCGTTCATTGACTATGTTAAGACCAAGACGTGGTGGACCAACGCTCGACCTTGTTATTTTAGGGCGTCATTGACTTCATTAATTTGAAAAAAAAATATAACATAAATAAATATGGAAAAATAATGCTGCACTACACACACCTGTTATCTACAACTCTATATAATTTTTTTCACAAAATTCCACCATTTGCATACCAAACGAGTTGACCAATGCAAACATATTCATTATTTTTTGGGAAAAAAATAACATATCAACCTTAGAAGAACCTCGATTTTTTGGATTTATACTTAGTTTCCATAAATAAAAGTTATATATTCCGGAAGGTAATCCAATTGTCCACGTTTCGTATTCTTACGCCATATTCCAAAACGTTGTGTAGGTACTTCTAATATTTCTTTTTAACGTTCAGATATATGTTTTTCCAGAAGTCCATTGCAACAAATGCATCATAAGTGACCAGCATTAGCTTGCACCAGCCCAGATACGATTAAGAGGATTTTTCCCTCAGTCAAGGGGCGAGTGCAAAAATGAAATTTTGGTTAGGGAAAAGGGAGGAAACACCTCTCTTAAGAATATTGATGCCAATGTTTTAAGTTGGATCCTAGACATGATCTTTTCAACAAGACAAGATATCAAATACCTAAAAATGGTGGAACTCTACATGCATAACAAATCCTTTATTGCACAAGTGGTTGAAGAGGGGTATTCAGTGGCAATCCATCCTTCAAAAACTGGACTTTATGGACAAGAAAGATGAAGCATTAGGCAAATCAATCTAGGGGATTAAAGTGGTGGTCGAGGATAAAAACTAAAATGATCAATCCTAATCAATACAGATTTTGGTGTCCACTCAACCATTACACATCTATGTAGACACATCATCAAAATATTAAGACTAGCATCACTAATTCCTAGTCCTAGTGCCTTTTGGTTGTCCTCTTTGTTCACATCTAAATGGGTGCTTCCTTTGCCCAATATCATAGAATATTATAGCCTCATCATAGTCATCGTGTCTTATGGTTATATTTTGTCTTTTCTATTTAGTTTATCCATTCCTTTGAGGACAAGGGGCTATAGTATAAACATCTATGTTGTTAGTATTGATTATCACAAGCCAAAAAAAATTGGTGTTTGAACCTTAGTGTAGAATATATCTACTTTTTTTGTATATAATGGTTAACTCATATTTTTTGCTAAATTTTTGGGCATATTTGAGTTGTCTATGAAAATCTTCAACAAAATTTACAAAGACAATGATATCGTCATAGATTCCAAAATGATTGGGAGAAATGGGGCACCATTTCTTAACGTTAATATTACAATTAATGTACATATACTATTGATTATTACAATGCATCAATGCATTATGGAATTTGGGAGGGATGATACCAATTTCTTCTATTGTTTCCATATCTTGGTTGGGCACACCAAAGGTTTTTCTAAAATCAACAAAACAACATAATTGTATTTTTTTCTCTATAATCTTCAACAACAACTAAGGAAAACAAAATATTCGATAATTGGATTATCATCCTAGCCTTTGAATTTGAAAATAGGAACAGTCATGTTCAACATACTTTTTAAGGAATCCCGGCTTAAGAGCATCCTTAATTTAAAAAAAAAACTATACAAAGATGAAAAGCTAAGATGTCTAGAAGGACCTTAGAGAAAACATAAATTTTGTAATAGGAACTTACCAATAATTTGATGAAAAACCCTTGTTAAATTGTCTATATGGAATATGTTTGATAATGGATCTGATCGTATTAATCCCATTGGTGTGGTCTTTGATGCAAGTCAAGTGTTTGACAAAAACCTACAATCCAAGAGTTGATGTAACCCTATTACCGATCACTTTGTTATGGTGGACTTAAACCTAAAGGATTATGATCTCAGTGCTAGTTTTCAAATCATGGTGAAGTCCCTTATACAAAAAAACCTTAATTATATGGGTTCACTCCTTTTCTCAACTGGTAAATATCAAGCACAAATTAACACACATGTAAGGGATTGATGAACAAGCAATGACTTTTTTGTGAAAGTAACCAATTTGTTGATAGTTCTTTTTTGTTTGACAAGATTCAAATCTCACTTTGATTCTTCACTTGCATGGTAGGGTGGTGAGTTATATGGGACCTTCATCCTCAAAATCTCTTCCTTCAAGTATGTTGTCCAAAACAACCATTTAATTCAACTACTTTGAACCCTCCTATGGTTAGTGCAGATGTTGTGGAAGAGGTGACAAATATTGAGATCTTTAAGTTGAATATCTATAATATTCAACTTAATTTCAGGACTTAGTTTCACTTTACAAATCCTCTTTAGCTATAGTAATGCTTTATGGATTTTTACTTCAAAATTGTACCCCTCCTATGGTTAGTGCATACATTGTGGAGAGTTACAAGAGGTGACAAATATTGAGATCTTTGAGCAAATACTATAAACTTAGTTTCACTTTACAAATCCTCTCTAGCTACAAATTTAATGGTTTATGGCCCTTTACTTCAAACTTGTACTAATGGATTTTCTCAACCTTATAGATCATTATGAAGCTTATCGCTACTTTAAGGATTTCTTTAATATCTAGTTTTCAAAATGTGGATTTAAGTTAGGATCCCAAATCTACCTCTTCATCTTTTGTATTTAGTAGTTTTTAAAATATTGTCAATAATTTGTGTCACTACATAAAAACATATCTAAAGCATATGAAGATTGATTTATTCACATATGCTTAAATATTGACATATCCAAGGTCTATTGAAAAATAGACTCTTACAATGAAAAATTTAGATTGTTTTAAATCATTAATTATAAGAATACACTTTTTGGGTTTCGTGTTTAGATTGTTTTATATTATTGATTACTAAAATACCACTTTTGGTGCTGTCTCTACCAACAATATGATATATATAAGATTCCTGTCTTAGAGTGCAAAAAGCTCATAACAGCAATATGATATATAATATTCTTGTCTTAGAGTGCAAGAAGCTCATAACAACAATAAATAACTGCATCTGCAAACATTATCTTTTATCACATATCACATTTAATAGCAGACCAAAAACAAAATTTGTGTTTCAATGTAGCAACACTTTTATTAACTAAACAAGTCAATACGAATGCAAAAAGCTAACAAGAATAAGTACAATAGATAACTAAAAACGAGGACAATATAATATTTTCTGCAAAACTTGCAATGACATTGCAGCATGTCCAGTTCCATATAGCATATGGAAACATTGCTTAGGCTTGTGCAACAACAGATGTCTCTGTAGCAAGGGCCGCAACTTTTCTTTGAAGTTCATCTTTCTTTGCCCCCACAACCTTATCGACAGCCTGTCCATCCTTAATAAAGATAAATGTAGGGATGGCCTCCACATCCCACTCTTGAGCTACATCCTGCAAAATCATATATTGAAAACAACGGTTCATTAGGCTGCTTTATAAATCATATATTGAAAGCAACTTTTCATCAGGTTGCTTTATATTGATTAGAATGATTCATTTAAATAATGATTTTTCACTCTCCAACTGCCGGCCATAAGACTTTCTTAAAGATGCTAAGAACAAACTTTTTTAAGGGAATCCATATTTATTTAATCAATCATTCATCATTTACCAACTGCCTGTCATAACGTTCTCTTAGAAATACCACAGAACAAATTTTTCAAAAAGAAAATTTGTCTTGAAACCATTGTGTAATGATTAAATGACTGTACCCTCAATTCGTCCACATCGACCTTCAGGAAAATTATTTCTGGAAATTTCTTTGACAGTTCAACAAACACTGGACTCACGACTCGACAAGGTCCACACCACGTCGCAGTGAAATCTACCACCACCTGCATACAGCAAATGATAAGCACCATCTTCAAAACCAAATAAATATGACAGGAACTAGGCCAAGAGGAATCAGCAAATTATTTTTCTGCAAGCTCCTACCAGGAATTTGAAAATAAGCATTATTTTGCTGAAAGCTCATACCAAGAATTTGAAAATACATTAGACATTTGTCAAATATTTTGATACCCAAATTGCTCTAAATAATCTGGGAAGCTGCCTAAGAATTAATATCATTATTTCTCAACTTCTAATTTTTCCTTTAAAACAAAGATCCTTCTAAACTTCACATCAGCAAGGTATCTTTTGTCAAAAATGAAACGCCCTTTGAAAACTGGCTCTGGTAACCATTAAAGATTTTCCCATTCCAAGCATCTTTTCCCCCACCCCGAAGAACACGCAAAACCCATTTTGCTAATTCACCGCCATGATCTCCACCCAAAAGATGCATCCATAAAGAAAATCCAGAGAAGAGAATTTCTGTCACCAATATTTAGATCGCGAACCAAAAAATACAGATTTCCCTCAGAAACCGAAGGAACGACCGACCAGGGTTCAATTCCAGGAGCATAAACACAGAACCACCGGCAAAATTTATAATAAAAAAAATCCCCAAAAAACTCTGTCAGCTCTGGAAAGGAGAATTACCAGACGTTTAGTATCGATAGCCTCCTGCAGCTTGGAGCGCCATGCCTCTGTAGAGTGACATGCAAACACGTTTCCCTCCGCCATCTCTTCTCTTCCTCTTCTCTAAAAAAAACCTCCGGGCGTCACAGATTTTTAATGCTTAGTGTCTGGTATTTCGATCAACTCTGCGTGTCTCAGATCTGTAATGCTTCTTGTGTGTTGTTTCGATCATTCGGTCAGTATTTATAGCCCAACTCATCCATTTCTATGACAAACAGAATCCTGAACCTACTAGAGAGTTCTATGTTATTCAAACAAATGACGTAATCGGTGATCTGTTCAGCGAAGTATGGGGTGCTTGAATTCGGACAAGAATTTTGACCGATTAGGTCTATCTGGTTTTGTTCACACACACGATTTCGTTATTCTTATGTCGGTGTCTTTGTCCGGCCTGCCTTCAATTCCTTTTGATAGGTTTGGCGGTCCCAGGTTCGACTCTGGCCAAGTTTGATCCTACCGTTCTTTTCTGGTCAAGTTAGATTACGTAGACCTGTCAAATTTTAGGACCTTTATTTGATCCTGTAGAAAGCAGGATGTGAAAAAAGATATTTTTTATTTCAAAAAAAAATATATTTGGTGAGTTGGGGATGGGCCCTCTCTTGGTTGACTTTTATAGAAAACCAGGTACCAACTTATACAATAAATAGGGTGACCTTTAAATACAATATATAAGAGTGACTTGAAAACAAAAAAAAAATTGAAATCAATGGTGCTAGGTGGCATTGTCTCTAATCAATGGGTTGCTTTGAAATTTAGAACTTGTTGTTATCTCAAAAATTTAGTGAATTGACAACCAAACTAGCAATTGTACCTAGGGGTGCAATAAAAGAACGCTATGTTGCAAGTTAAGAAAGGAGATGTGGACATATACAATAAGAAAGACAATTTGAAGTGTTGAACCACAAATTTTAGTAAATAAAATCTTATGGTTGATACAATAATTTAAAACATTATATTCTTCACATAATGGGCTTTACATTATCGGAATTTAAAAAGTAATCATGAAAACTAGTTTTCTCTCATCCAAATGACAATGAATTGTTAGTTTTTGTAGTTCATTGTAGATGCAAAAATTTTATGGATCTATCTACTAAATAAATAAAAATAATTCATTATTGATAAAGGTTAGGGAGTAAAATATTATTTCAAGATTAACTTTGCACAAATTAGGATAATTGATTTTGATAAAAGTTGCTTGCAGTCAAAGGTGAAGTAAGTGATTTTCCGTTATAATTGAACATGTAGTCTATGGTTATGATGAAAAAGAAGGCTTGTGTTTGTCCACCTATCGGGTGTAACCATGGAAACCTTTGATGCTAAGAACATAATATAAACGCTCATGGAAAGCGAGAGCCATCCATCATTTCACATGGGCATATTTGTTAGCTGCTCACTGCTCTTCACTCCACAACCCACTCCTCTCCGGCGTCCACAACGTAGCTCCACCTTCCCCCTTCTCCCACACAGACCTCCATAAGGCAGCACCTACCTCAGCTGACCATATACCCTACCTCCTAGCTTCTTCCACTTGTCACTCCTATCCATGTTGTTAATGGTCTATATTCATTGTGCTCTATTCGGAACCATTATTTACACCATTTGTGAGTCAAAGTTAAGCATTTACATGTCATTTCTCTTAAGCAAATACCACTAAATTTATGCATTTGAATAAGAATATTTGAAGCTTTAAATGTTTGTGGAAAAACTCTTAAACCATATCAAATGATAGTAAATGAAGTCTAATAACAGTCCCTATACTCTGTTTGACAAGTTGGGAGGGTTGCATAAGAGTTGGAGAGCCATTTTTGCCCATACCCTAGGGGAATTGTACCATAAATTACTAGTAATGTTACCTTTTTACCAATGTCCCCAAATCAAGTTGCAGATGTCTATAACCTGTCATAAAGTTATTAGAGAGTCCATTAAGTGGTTCTAAGACTCCCCATATCATTCCCTAACCAATTCAAGACCCTCTTGTGCCATTCGAATCCCCTAGAGTCAAGACTAATCAAGGCATTTTTCCCCCAAATTCTGCCTTTGGTGGGAATTTTCAAATTGGGTCATTACAGGTTTTCCCCACTTGTAAAGACTTCATGGAAGAAGTACCTATACCTAAAGCTGAGCTAAACCCAAAACTAAGAATTATTGAAAATCACCCCAGTTAAAGCCAAGTTTGTATGCATCTTTCATAAGTTTCTCTATTTAAACTATCACAATTTCAGATATCTTATCTAGCTAGCTTATCTTCGGATATCTCTTAGCACAACTTCTTTTGAGTGGCAGATCTCTTCTCTTTGTTTTTCCTTTTTCTGAAAGGTTTTGTCTTTGATATGATACAATGTTTTTCAAAGAAGTTTGGCCAGTGAATTCTGAGTGGGAGATCTCTTTTCCTTTTTATAAAAGGTTTTTCCCTTGATATGATACTGTGTTTTCCTAAAAGGTTTAGCTATGAATTCCGAGTGGCGGATCTCTTCTCTCTGCTTTTCCTTTTCCTAAAAAGTTTTTCCTTTGATATGATACAATGTTTTTCAAAGAAAAAGTTTAGCCTGTGAAAATACACGGTAGAAGCGAACAACACTTCATTATGTTTTTATTATTCATAAACTGATTAGGACTCACACAAAGCTAACAACTTCTTGTAATTACCATCCTTCAACAACATTGTCCAATATAAAAGCTTTCTACCTGATAAATGTACAATACTACACAGATAACTTGTAAAATATAAGCTCTACCTGATAAATATACAACTTGTAAGATATAAGCTCTACGTGATAAATGTACAAGGATAACCTATAAGATATAAGTTGGAGACATACAATATGTTTTTTTGTTGTATATTAGGAAACATTAGGAAGGAAGGAGACAAACAATATGTTTTTTTCAGTATATGAGGAAACCTGAGGAAGAATAACCATTAAGATATAAGCTCTACCTGATAAAAGCTAAGCAAACGAACAATATGTTTTTTTGGTGGATATTTGGAAACATGAGGAGACATTGTGAGATATCAAGTTTTAACAAATTTCTGTAAACTTACATAACTGTATAAAAATGTATTTTTATACTTTTGCAGTAATAAAAAAATAGATCTCGGTTGGTTTTATTAACCATTACATTTTATAAAAACTACCTCAATTTAAGAAATTGCTAAAAAAAATCAATTAACTTATAAAATGCAATAGTTAATAAAAAAATTAAAAAATTACAATTCAACCTGTCCTGTCTACTCTTGCGACTTGGAAACCATTAGATCAAGGGCTTCAGCGACTAACCCAACGATTAGGTTTTGCTTTACTTACGAGATTATGCTTTGCTCGACCATCGATACTTACCGCGAAGAACTGATCGAGATATTGCTACTGAGATATATCTTCTCGCTGCCTGGATAGCAATTGATATACTCAGAGAACGATTGCTGCCACTATTAATTGCCCCGGATCTATCGATTCGATCTTAATATTAAGGAAGAACTCGATGGCTTGCTCGCTCGCTTTACTTACTTTCCTTAGCCCAACAAACAACACTACCCAGTTTATTGCTTGCTGGCAGCTGCTCGATTAAGCTAGCTAGGAAGGGCAGAACCCGTTAGGCAAGAACGCTTGGCTGGCTAGATATAGATAGTGCGGCTATCACGTGAGGCAAGAAAACGGCTAGATTAATGAAACTACTAAATGAACTCTGGGAACAGGGAAGGGTTGACGGAATGAACCTAGAATTTTGAAACAAACGACATAGACGTACATTCATATTCCATTCTAAAATGACTTGTTTAAATACTCCAAACTATTTAAAATTATAATGTATTGATATGAATTTAAAGGAATCTTGTGTTCTTTAATTAATCTATAATGTCTTTTAGGCCTCGAGTGATTTTCAGGGACAGATTCCAATATTTAAATAGATTCCAATATTTTAAAAATAAAACAGAATGGTAGCGTTTATATTTGGAAAAAGGATTGCGATGACGCCCAAACTCGATTTGTGATGACGCGTGTCCATATACTCGTGTACACAATAGTAACATTGCATGCCCATCTTGCATGCCACCCAAATGGCATGAAAAAACCCACCGTCGTAGCACAGAAACACACCATGAATACGCTTACTGTGAGGTGATTTGTAGTTATCTCATCAATTCAATTTTGTGTAGATGGCAGGAAAAAACCCACCACCCAAGCAAACCATGAATACGCTTTTTGTGAGGTGATTTGCAGTTTTCTCATCAATTTTGTGTAGTTACGCAAATTATTCCATCATTTTGCAAAGCGTAGCACACCTCTTATCCGTCTTTGGAAGCAAATGGTCTGTTTCATCCTAGTTATTTTGCATATTCTTGCATTTCTAGTCCATAATCCTGGCTATTTCCATACCTATGAGCATGGATGCCAATTTCCATACCTGTCACGTGTCACTCCATTTGATATTCCTTGGACATTTTAGCTACTTCAGAATCTATAATAAAAATTAATTGCTTTATTACATAATAATAATAATGTTTATGAAGCCCAGTGGGTTTGCTTAAGTGGTTGAGAGTTGTTTACGTTAGTAGAAGGTCTTGGGGTCAAATCCATGGGTGGCTATGCAGTGACCTCACTTGATGTCTCCACTGGGCTAGGCCACGTAATCATGGCCGACGGTTTACCTCGAGTATCATCCTAAAAAAACGGGAAAGTACCTGAGGGTTTCCCGAGCGATGTTCCATCTTAAATAATAATAATAATAATGTTTATGATATATAAAATTTGGTTTTCTAGTGATCTCTATTCCATTTATGCTTTAAAGTGTGCAAAGTTACTATCACTATAACTAACCGTCGAGAGTTAATCCAAGCGAATGATCGTGTGACAGCCAATGTGCAGTGATACTTCTTGTAAAGGATCTCACATTTATTAAATAACACAACCCCCCAAAATGCAAAGACAGATGCAATGGTTTTGATGACATTGTGTTTGTTCATTGCTTTGTTTTGCAAGTATTGCATATTGAAAGATATTTTTAATAGAAAGACTACAATATATGTCTACTAAAGTTTTATTTCACAATTGATTTCAAACGGATACAAAAGAATAAGTCCAAGGACTTATCTGTGATTGCATTTAAGACAAAATTACAAGATTATTGATATTGTGGCAACATATAGCAGGTATTTATGAGACAAAACGATGCGTATGCGTCTAGGAAAATGTACAAATCCTATTGATATTTTTTTAGGCTACCACTCAGTGTTGAAAATATCGAGGACAATATAATATTTATTTGCATAGATAAGAATAGAGCTAGCTTATATAACATTTACTTGTAAGTATCATACGTGACCTTGTTTTTCCCTCAAAATTAAAATTAAATAATAAATAAAAAACTAAAAACTTCCCAAATTTCGATTAAAGTGCAATCTCATTTCTTTTTATCTTTAGATTCTTGTTGCATAGTATCCATGTGGCTATAGGCGTCGTAGGTGGGACTCCAAAGTAGACCATTAGCAAGACCAGTGCTTGTTAGTATTACTCAAGGGGCTCAACAGAAATAAAATGGTCGCTCTACATGGGACCCTCACTGCAAACACAATGACCCAGTTAAATATAAATGGACAAATACCTCACACATGGATTATATGCCAAACAAACACATCACACTTCCATCATGTTTTAAGCAAAATGTCAAATTCTTAGCATGCAAACTCCATGGTGACTATCATGCTTTGAGGCATGGGATGCTTTTTGCAATCATCATCTCTATGAAGTGGATTGTATATTCATGGCGACAATTGGCGTGGAAAACCTTTTGTAGGAAAAAATGTGCAGGGCCATTCACACCTCCAACTGAGTAATTGCATTTGAACTCCTGCTCAGTAATACCAAGGAACAGAATGGCAGTCACTACCGGTAGCCATTTGACTTGGATGCTCATTGTGTAGTATTTGTGTGGATAATATGACCTTGGCGCTAGTCAGCAGACTAGATCTTAGAGAGACCAATTAGTTTGTGGGTTTTAATATTGAATGAAGATTGTAGACGAGAATGCATCGAAGAAGCATAATGACTTTTGGTAATTACAAATTTTTGGGTTTTATATTTTAAACTTTCAATTCTTTAATGTCAAAACAAGGTCGAGGGAATTACAGTAAGCAAAACTAATATGAATGTTTTTCTTTTGTACTTGGGAGTAATTCCAACTGTCATTTTTTTTCCTTATAGAACCATTTCTACTAGGTCATATAAACAAGGTTATTTGCTTGCAGTGTATTGTCTCGTGTTATGTGGAGTGGAAGCTCCTTTATGTGGATTTTGCAGTGGGTTTCCCATATTTTTGCAGAGCAGAATTCGGGAGGCAGCACATTTGGCTTTCTAGTCTCCCCGATGATGATGGAAAATTGTAGGATTATGGATGAGCATCTTCAACATCCAGCCATGTGTGCTTATAAGAGTTGACCCCCACTGGTTTACTGCTAGTCCAGTTTCAATTCTTAGCTCATTCGTCTATGGGTTCTACCCGGGAATCCCCAAAGTGACACGTCCCAGGAGCTTCAATCCTGCTCCAGACAAAATTAGGTTGTTTCGGTAAGAAAAAAACTGCCCATAACTAGTTGGGACAATGGTATGTTACTTTAAATGGTTAAAGATACTACAGTTTTTTCTAGTTATTTAATTGGCATCATTATGGTTAAGCATCCTGAACATCCAGCGCTGACCCCCTCTGGTTTACTGGTAGCCCAGTTTCAATTCTTTGCTCATTCGTGTATGGGTTCTACCTGAGAATCCCCAAATTGACACGACCCATGAGTTTCAATTCCGCTCTGGCCAAAATTAGGTGGTTTTTGTAAGAAAAAAAACTGCCCATAACTAGTTGGGACAGTGGTATGTTCCTTCAAATGGTTAAAGATATGAGAGTTTTTTCTGGTAATTTAATTGGCATCATTTCCTTTTAGTTAGGCCATTAACTCTGAATGATGTTTTTTTGTAAAGGTATGTGCTTCCCTGTATGGATGAATTTGAGTGACCTGTGTCCTAAATGTGATCTACTACAGAGGAGGACATGTTTACTACTATATTTAGGCTACAGGAAATGTCCCAAGTGGTGCTGGGAACCTGATATAGAACTATAACAGCATGCCTCCATGGTGATTTTATGTTGTCATAAGAGCGCTCAAGTCACCTCCAAACTCTAGCAGGTCTTCTATAGTTTTGAGTAGATTTAATATTTCACAGGTAGCAAATGTATATGCAACTTCTCTTCCTTTTATAAACTGAATGTGACGGTCTGCTTCTCTTCCTTTTACATACAAAGAAGGAACGAATCTCTCTTTAAGGTAAACCTGAAATGAATCTTGTAGCATAATTTGATTGGTTTTTCTCTTTCAGAGCTTACAAAAGCTATAGTTTTGTTGTTTGTTTATTCTAGAATTGCACTCTACATGCCATCCCTGTGGTTACTGGCGCAA
>LPNX011092774.1:3814-111303 GCA_001517045.1 Pseudotsuga menziesii | reverse complement strand
AAAGAAGCTGGAGCGTGGAGTCCTGGGTATGTTTACATCTTCCAGAAACTTGAATTACAAGCCTTTGAAGATTAATTTTATGATTACTTTCAAAGCTACTACAAAGCAATTATTTGTTTATTTATTGCTTCAACACACATTACTGAAAATTCAATCAACTGAATCCCTTTATGGGCATTTGGAATTCAAACCCCATAAACAAGTTTCGTAACCATAAACCTTACCCAGCTTCAGAAAACGCAAACAAACTGAAAATTGCAGCTTTTACATCTTCCCTAAACTTAATAAGTAGATGTAACTGAAACTATCACAAGACAGAAATATCAACAGGAAAACACACGGGTTTATTACCTTTGTCTAGGCAAAATATCCACGCTAAAATGATTCTGCCTCAAAAAGCATCAAATTTGAGCCCAAAGGCCCATTCTTCCGCCGTTGAAAGTGTATTTATGCCATTCGAGTCAGAAAAAGGTAAGAGCAAGACACTAAATTCTAAATAGGCCCTCGGGCTTCATAGCAGGTTATTTATGGCATTCAATTTTCTTGAAATGGGACACTAGTTGGTGCCAAGTGCAGTCTCCATATTGTCCTTGGATATTCTCTGAATTTCCTCTGATCAAACAAAGCGAAGCAACGAAATAAAAAACCCCTTATGAAGTCTAGAAAGGGCAGGGTAAAATGGCAAAAGGGCGAAAGAAACAAAGTAGTAGTGATACCCACCAAGAAACGCAGCAACCAATACACCAATCGACAAATACAATATACTGCACAATTTAATCGAAGGCATCACAGTCATTACACACAATTTACAAACACAACCATCACCGCCTAAGAGTGTTCGCATGTGCGATGTGCATTTAAGGCAATTTACAAACACACCCATCACTGCCTAAGAGTGTCTGCATGTGCACGGAGCTGCGATGTGCATTTAAGGGAGCAGGTGCCAGATTAGCAGCAGATCAAATTCAACCGAACAGATTAACCCAATCATCGGACGAAAGCATCCTAGGGCTTAAAAAAAAAGCATTAAGTTTGGGGAGTCGACTCCCACTTGTTGAAACGCCTTACGGCGTAATTAAAATCATAAGTTTGGAACGTTTAAAGATATAATTTTTTTTAAAGATAATAACAAAAGTTAAAGTGTGCAATATTTGTCATTTTTTATTATTTTTAAGAAACGTGTTTTCGATGGGGTAGGGTTGTTCATTGGCTTGTTATGACAAGGCTTGAGGGTAGGCGACCCCTGGGATAGAGGCTCACCCCAGTGGCCTTCGGTACGTCTCGGCCTCTGCTAAGTCACAAGTTATTGGTATATCTGGCTTGCACGCTGTTGGATATACTCTTGGGAGGAAGTTGTTCTCATGGTTAAAAAAAGAAACAAAGAAACGTGCCTTCGGCATCCTCCTCATCACCCACAAAAAATATCTTAATAATGGTATATTACCATTTTGAGGTGTTTCTACGAGTGACTTCAATTTGTGGTACCTTTCACATTTACCCTAACATTTTCTTCACTTCATATTTAGAAAAAACTTCACATCTAGAAAGGTATTTCACACCTTGATCTTCCACAACCTTCCACAACCCTCATTTGAAGTACTCATTTGAAAAGAATTATCCCATAGTCCATGCTCATAGCAAGAATCGTATCATCTTACAACATCCAATCTAAGTATGACAACACTCTTAAACAAGGCATGAGCAACCGAGTTATACAGACCATGAGCTACAAAGTCCTTAACGACTTTTTCGAATAGCTTATCAAAATGGTTTCCAACATAAATAATGTGAAAATATTTATGGATAATATCTATTATTTCCTTGATTAAACACCATGGAAACAGGTCCTCAAAAAATTGAAAACAATGAAATATATGAAAACTACAAGAGAGTCCAAAACAAGACTAGATAGATGAAATGGATATCCTTGTCTATCATTGAGAATGAAATGGAGTTGTAAACGCATATTTTTTAGCTTATTTTCTCTATTCATTGAATTTGATTCCATTGAGTACCCTAGAAAAAACATATTTGAAGAGAAAATATATAAAGTCAATCCAAGCGATCAACTATATGTTAGGAATTTTTGTTGGGAAATTGGGAATGGATATGTTTTCCAATTAGAAAGTTAATTATCACCATAAAAGGCCATGTATGATGGCCTTGAATTTCTTTCCATTCATTCTCCAAACATGTTCCCATGATGTTAATTATTTTGTTTAAACCACTTTGTACATGCATTCCTCTTTTAACCTAGAACAATCACTCTTAACTTTTCGTTGTTGAGAGTGGCAAAGGCAACAAGGTTGAGATGATGTTGGTCTGAGAGGAACAAGTCACACTTTCAATGAGAATGGGAAAACAAAATTAATACTCATCTAAACATAAACCCCTCACTCCTCTTGGATATAGTGCTCAAGTCTTTAATCATCATCTCAAAGCCATTGAAAGTTGGCTAATGATTCCAGGTTTTAGATTTTTTTGACAATTTTTGCTAGAATCTGGCGACAAGTCTTTGAAATTTTGCATTATTCAAATCACATTTTTTTATTGTGGAAGTGGATTTAGCACCCTCAAAAACTACTTGCAACCTCGATTCTACAATTTGAACAACTTTAACTTCAACAATTTCAATTGGAATAATCATCATAAAACCCATCCAAACTATAAAATGTTTAGCCTACACCCTAATAAAACACTAAATAATTGTTTTATGGTAATTTAAAATAAATAAATAAACTATCCACAAACATTATATATGGAAAAATCAATATGTATGCATTAATTGATTTGTCCCATTACTATTTGCCTATATGGAAAAATCAAATGTAGTATGTATGCATAATTGATTTGTCCCATTACTGTTTGCCTAGGGACATAATAATTGGGAATGACATGTGCTATCAACAACCAAGGAAAAATAAAATTATGGTTGTGTAATTAAATGCAATATGAAACTAGATTTAAATGTATGCATTAATTGATTTGTCCCATTACTATTTGCCTATATGGAAAAATCAAATGTAGCATGTATGCATTAATTGATTTGTCCCATGACTGTTTGCCTAGGGACATAATAATTGGAAATGACATGTGCTCTAGAGAACCAAGGAAAAATAAAATTATGGTTGTGTAATTAAATGCAATATGAAACTAGATTTAAATGCAGTAAGTATCAATGCACATATGGATGTGAATAACATAAGAAATGACTAATTATTTAATTAAGATGATACACATATGCACTTTTAAGCTCCAATCCATCATCATGATGTTGTTGTTAAAGCCATGAATAACACCAGCTGCTAGCTACTATAAACTACAAAATAAATAGACATACATGAATGGGAATGATGATTACATCTATTTCTTAAGAGTAGGTATAAATGAGAGGGAGTATAAAAACTAAAAAATGAATTTGGTTTTTTCTTCAATATTCATCTGTTTCCCTTAAAATACATTAGACTTTGTTTTCCTTAGCTTCGTTTGGTTGGTTTTCAATTGATAAGGGGATGTTCACTAGTGATGGAATTTTACATACATCCTTATTTGTTAAATACAAAATTCATGATATTTCAATATTTTTATTGTATACGAATTTATGTTTACATCACGCAAATTTTATTTTCATGGAAATTTATACATTATGATTTTTTAAAATATGATATTGATGATTATTTTCAATGGTTCGAAATAATAAAATAAATAAATAAAACTGTGTTTTCAATATAAATACAAATAAAAAATAAATTAAGGTACAATATAACTTGGATGCGAGTGCCAACGAGCTCCATTGACTGTGCATGGCGCCTCAGGCCGGGAGCCATATGTGTGGCACAACGCATGCTAGAGTCTTTATTACTCCCGTGCTCCCCCCCAACCTCACTACACGGGTGGGTGAGAATGTCTAGTCCCAGGTTGGTCAAAGATAGGGCCTGTTCCATCGAATTTTCTCTGGTTCTTATGGTGGTTAGCACGCAATGTGTGAAGTTTCAGCAGTTATAGAGAGATGAAGTTAAACTTCTAGCCATGGTTGAACATTGCATTATCAATCGGTGCACTGCAATGGGTGTTTTTCAGTGGACTGGTGTTTTCTTATGGTCTGGTGTTTTCTTGTGGTATGAGGTTTTCCTGTGGTCTGGTGTTTTCTTATGGTCTGCATTATCTACATGCACCCTTAACGAGCGATTGGCTCTACATCTTCTCCCGTCGCTATTGGTCATACAACTCCACCGCCTCCATTACCAACATCCGGGCACTCAATTTTCCAAGATGTCTAGCCTAAAGGGGAACCCCCAGAAGGAGCAACATCGACCGAGGAAAATCACAATGTGGGCTCAGTGTTATGGAGGAGGAAGGTTATGAGGCTAGCATCTCAATTTCTATTCAAGTTTTAATTGATGACTAGGAAGGGCGTCTGGTGAATAAGTGCCTAGCCACTGGGAGAGGTGGAGGCAAGATCAAACATTATTGGTTGGTAAAAAGATGATGGGAGTCATGATGGAGGACATGTTGAGAAGTTGGTGTTCGACACGAGACACTGTCCTCTCGGCCAAGGCTAAAATGACCAATATGTACAACTAGCTCAGTTGCATGGATGCCACCTTTGATTGGAAGTGTTTGGCCATTGGTTCAAGAAAATTTGGGACCATGGAGGTCGGATGCAATAGCGCAATAGGAGGAAGGTCGGTGGAAATTGGTTTGACTCTGGTTCGAACTACAGATACCAGCTCACCCTTTCCCATCTCGTCCACCATTGAACTGTTGTTCAAACAGGTGCAAGAGAGTGAGGGGTCAAGCAACCAGATGCCTCCTCCACATGTGAAGGCTCCCACCACCAACATTGTCAGCAGCTCCGAGGAGGGTGGATGGGTCTGCCCCATATTGGAAGATAAACCTCCCTCCTAAATCCTGCTCATGTCCTCAGCGGCATCTTGGTCTCCTCCCGGTTCAGACTATGTTTTCATGTCTTTTTGTTATATGTGGATATTTCAGTTGTAGTTATGTTTTTTGTTGGATGGCAGAACAAATAGTTTAAATGTATGTAGTCTCTCATGTTTCTAGCTTCCTAAGCCTCTGGACTCTATCTGTAATAGCCTCTCCAGATGGCACTGTATTTTTTATTGGCTTGGGTGATGGTTTCACGACTTGCGACCTTCTCTGGTTTTTGTCACACCCATAACTTTTGTTTTTTCAGCTTCATAGAATGTGTAGGTTTACAAAAAAAAAACAAGGTACCCTATAAAAGGAAAAACTAATATTAAAATTTTAGCTCAATTATATAATACATACAACTAAATAAAACATAACTAAATCCACTGTTTTCCATGGAAAAAATCACACTTTATTTTCTAGACGAATTAAAGTATATTGAAAATGTGATATCGCACATGTTCAGTCATCATAACTCAAGTAGCATTCTTTCTAGGTCAGTCTACAAAAACATAACCCTACATGATGACCTCTTGTATCATAAAGCAAGAGAGATAATATTTATAGATCATCCTACAACCAAAACAAATCCAAACTTAAAATCACATGTGCAAAATCTCCTCCAGAGAGTTGAGCTGTGTTTCTTCATAATTATTGATATGTGCAAAATCTCCTCCTTAGATAATTCATTTGTAATAGTGTTCAATTCTCTGAAAACATGATGATACTTTATCTAAAAAGTGACGATGAAATATCTTTTATATTCTGAATATGAAGAATATGAATATTCTGAATCTTTAATAGATTTTTAAAAAACATAACCAAACAAACTTACATGAATTTGAATAAAATGGTTGGTACCCACTGATTAAAATAATTTCTTCTCATAAACATTGTTTGATGTTTCAGCGCCCAACTTAATCATAATTGGTTGGGTGCATTGTACTTACAGTTTAAATTATTTATTAATCTATGATATTCCACATTTGATCCTGAAATTGGAGTGGCTAAATTAGTTACAATTATTTTAATTTCGATAGTATATATTGCTTTTATGTCTTTTTAAGGCATTAAAATTGAAAATATAATATTTCTATTAATTGTAAAAATTAATCAAACATTGATAATAAAAAAATTCATATAAAATCACTCACAAATTATTTTTCCCATTTGAACTTTACACACTCAAGTTTTAGATCCCCAATATTTAAAATTCCCAACTTCTTCATCCTCCCACAAAGTGTTTTTTCACTAATATAGAGAGAGGGAGAGAGAGAGAGAGAGAGAGAGAGAGAGAGAGGTCTTGACTAGGCTCATGCACTATTTGTATGTGCCAAACACATGGCGGTCAAAGTGGTGACGATATGGGGCCCTCGAGGAAAAAAACTATAGTCCCTTTTGGTGTATTTCAGTTCCTTTTGTAACCCTCATATGTATTGTATAAAAGGGGATTGATGTAACATACCCGACCCCAAAACTAAGTCCAAAAATACCAAAATACTAGGGGAAAGGATGAAAGGAGTCAATGCATAGCATAAACTTATGGATTAAAGATCGTTTCTCTTAATTATTGATTAAATTAGTTAGTCCGCTAAGTAATTAAAATAAGTAAACAATATCGACTATTAATTCTTCCTTCTTGACATTTTCGACTTCGAAAGCCGAAAATTAGAACCCCAAAATGGGTCCCAGATTGAATAGCACCCCTGACATGCTGACTTCGACATCTAAATCCTGAGTTACCTGACGTTGGTGTGTCAAATATCGAAATTAAGCACTAAATAAACTTCAAAATACTAATGACCCTTCATACGATGACATCCGCACTGGAACCCTCAAGCAATTCACATACGTTAGTACTTTTACCCTCTGACTCGGAAGTCGAAAGTAAAAACGAAATCCAAAGTTCCACATTGACACCCTCTGATTCTAGCACCAATAACTTAGTGTTGGAACTTCAACGTAAGCCTCGATACAATGATTTGTCCCCAATAATCCATCGATCCTGATGTCAACACCTCAGTATCAACACATCGACACTTAGACAACTCACTTGTTATTTAACAACATACTCTACAGAAAAATGGAAGTATTCTTCCAACTTAAAAGATGAGTGCATATGAATTCTAAACATACACAATGGAAGTGAAATCGATCTACACACATGAGTCATGCATTAACTAGCATAATTAATTACATGCATCAAATAAAACATGTTAGATTTAAATACACAAGCCTGATAAGATACAACCATACAACATAATATATATAATAGATATTATCAGCCACAGATGACACATTTACAGAGTACACTACAACAAATAACACATGAATAAACATATTTCAATCTTCCATCAAGATCAGACCCCAAAATCAAGGAGAATACACCAATTTCCAAGAAATTAAACCATCATATTTGCATTCAACCATTGATACCTCTACCATGCACATAAAAATTGAACAATTCATCCATGGAAACAATGGAAACATCATATAAACATATCAATTCACGTAAAATGAGTCACTTATCTTATTAATGTGCAATTGGCATCACTCGAACCATGTTCCACCCAGCCTTAGGGCACTTCCAAGCTAAATGTCACTTTGAAAAGCCACCCCTAAGTTGAGGCCACATATCCACAAGCATAGGTTCACTCAAGAATAGTTCAATTATTAGTTTGATCAGCCACAACTCAATTCCTCACTGCCTACTTACTCCTCCACCCCACTACCAGGTGCAATGCTAATCCCTTCACCACCCAGGTCCCTTAGGACATCACCATTCACCATCAAAATTTACGTGCAGGTCCAAGACAAAGACAATACATGTCCACGACAAAGACAAGTAGTGGAAACAAAGGAACTATACCAAATTTTCCCAGGCATACATCAAACACAATATCACAGTGCTCCAAGCACATAATTCCCACACATTGCAGAGCCTACATGGCTTGCAAAGCTCAGAAGCTTACCAGTATCTTAGCAAGAATGGAATGATCAACAACCAACAACCACCCACCTAGGAAACAACAAGAACCCTTCCCAAAGAGATCAACCAAGGATGTTTAGACCAAAGGAGGCTTAAAGAAGGAGGAGTTACACTTCTTGCATGCACTAGCTAAGAATATCCAGTGAGGGTGTCTTTGTGCAAGTTGGGGTTACAAACCAAGTGTAACCACCAAAGGGGCACATTCAACAAGTGGAACCCATCAATAAAATCATAAGGTGCCAAAGTAACTCCCAAAGGCCAAGATAATCAAAAGTTGGGTTCATTGTGCAATGTTTGAGTGACCATCAACTAATAATTCCACCAAAGCATAAATACACACTAAGATAAACAAAATTAGTCCAACAAGTTCTAAAGTACTAGGAATGTCCCCATTCCCCCCCACATTGTGGATCAAGTCGTCCCATACTCTTTTGTGGTTTGTGGTGTGCCAATTGTTTTATTATTTAATTATTTACAAATCATAAAAATAATGTCTCTCAGTCCTTAAACACCCTTGTCCTGACACCCAGTGCCATAATAATAAACATTTACAAATTACATATGTTTGGAGCTTAACACATGGGGTGTTACATTCCCTTCTTCCTCAAACAATCCATCATCCTCGATACTGTAACACCCCAGTTTTGACCCCGTTTGCATTAAATATACATGATACATATATTGTAAATAATCATGGTGTAGAGCCAAAGGAAAAGGCCCCACCATCGATTTGGTTATGTTATGTTTCAGATAGAAATCGTCATCGATGGTATCTCGGGACATACGACATATATTAAAGTTGTGGCATCATGTAGCTATGCATTTTAATTAAATAACCCCAACCAGCTATGTTCACTACAACCAAATTGAGAAGGGGCATGATTCCTAAGGATAAGGAGGGGGAATGTTAAACTTTGAGCCATGGGGGGGGAGGGGAGCCATGTGTCATCACCCTGTTTGTTCTGCTGTTAGTTGGGGAATCTAATTGCTGGAAGGAAAAACCACTACACCCACACGTGGACTCTCTCCACGATGCACCTTCTGGGCTGCGGATGGTCTGTCCACTATCCCGATCGCGACTATTCGTTTTCCTCGGGCAAAGTGGAGTTAAAGGGATTACAATTCCTTGTGTGGGGGTTCGGCCTTTTCCCTCTCACACACCATTTTGCTAGTCAGTGAGACGTCCTTCCTTCTGATCATGCATAGAGCCTGCATTTACGCCACCATTGTCAATTGTGAAGGGTGTGTTGGCTTCATCGTTGAGAAGGGACCATTGTTGTCCAATGTTGTTGGTGTGTCTGGACTGTGGGACGATTTGTTGTTTCATCGTGAGCCATGCGTGCTGTGGTTTTCTTCTGTGTGTTATTTTTCCACAGTTTTGTTGGCTGCATATTTTTCCCTCATGCATAGATTGGGAGTCTGTTCTTTTCCCATTATCGGGGGTCTGTGTAAGTTCTCCAGCGATTGCAGTAGGGATTGTGTGTTGTGAGCTCAGAGTTATTTTCCCTTGTTAAAGCTTTAATAGATGGTTGCTGCATGCACGCAGTGGTTTTATCCTCAGACTACAATGGAGTGGTGAATGAGGGCCTGATGTGCTTGATAAACTTGGTGGGTTAGGAACCACACAGACAGAGCTAGTGGGCTAGTTTTCTTCTCCACAATCCCTGAATAGCACTGGAAGGGGGATTAGGGTCTGAGGGACTATGTTGTAGAGAAAGGACTGATTTCCTTGTGTTGGGTGTGTGTGGGTGTTCTAGAAGCCAAGATAGCTCTAGTTTCGGTGTCTGTAGCTCTTCAATGAGCTCACTAGCTTAGCATATAGCCTTTCCTAGCTCCTAGATGGCCTGATAAACCCAACTTTGCTGGCTTGGCTGTTCTGTTGTTCGCCTGATAAACCCCACTGTGTTGGCTTGGCTGAACTGTGTACCCTTGTGGTGTTGTTATCCTTGGCTATGTGTAATTCTGTTAGTTCCTTATTCCTTGGGGAATCATGCCCGGCTCGGGGGTGGAAGCGTTGCTGAGAGATTAAGGAGCACGCGGCCTATGGTTGCGTGGAACATTGTAGCGACGTAGCTAGTTGCGGGACACGTCCTTATTAAGATAAGTATTCTTGCCTGACTTGTGTCTGCAATTGTATTTACCATTGATGAATGATGGTGTGCATGTTGAATGCTGAATCGTATATGAATGCATGTTGTTTGCTTCCACTATGTATATGAATGATTAATGCATCGTAATATGTTTTATGTTTTTAAGTATCATGCTTCAACATTATATGTATGTATGTCCTTGTTCATGGGGCTAGATGCCCGTATGATTGATGTATGGTAGCATCCTCTTCATCGGTTGGAGGGTCGGGGACGTTACAGATACATATTACATACTGTTGGAATAATCAAAACTCATTCCTAGACTTAGGATAAAATAATTAATCTTCTTGATTAATCCCTACGTCCTACACTAGCTAGTTTGCACCCAATTCCATTTTTGAGGTCAAACTTGCCAAAACTGCCTCATGGAGAGAGTTATAAATATTTTGGATAAGATTATGCCAACCCACATACTTCCCAGAATAGAAACTACTCATTACTTCCTTATCCAGAGTTCCCATCTTTTTCTACAGTTTTAAGGAAAAAGCTAAAGCTAGTTTTAAGGTAGACTTCCTTGCTTTTTGCACCAACTCACCTCCCTTCTTTTCCTCATCTAAAAGCATGATAAATTCAATTTTCCATCACTTATGATCTGTACACACTCATTCATCAAATTCGTGAACATCATGATTGATTTGGAAAGTGCTTTATGCACCTATGGGGGATTTTGACTAGTTTAGTAAGCATGCTTTTGTATTGATTCCAATAGCAACCTAGTGCCTTAGAATCCTTGGAATTTCTATCGTATGAGAAACCTACATCTATTTAATGATGGCTAGTGTAAATTAATATCATCAACATATTGTGGATTATCACATATTCAGTCTCCTTCTTAAATGTTTCTTGCATATTTTCAAGCAATTTTGTGAGTTCAATTATTCTAAGCTTGGGATAAATTTCCACATGGTATCAAATCCTTAGTAGCTCAATCGTTCTCCTCTTCAATTTGATTTTGTAGGGTCAACATCACTCACTAGGAGCACAAACTGTCTGGTCAAGGGAACAGTTGTTGAAGAATGGATCAATTTCAGAAACCATCTTGACTTCATTCAATTACTTCGAATGGAAGGCAAGGGTGGAGATTCTGATGAGGAGTAAATGCCTCTTCAGAGTGACCATGGAAACTAAAGTAGATCCTAATGCAGTGACAAAGAATATCAAATGGCATAATAGGAGAGATGAGGTGTATGGTCTCTTATGTCTCAACATTTCCGAAGACCTTCTATTTCATCTTAATGGTCTCACATCACCAAATGAAGTATGGGAGAAACTTCAATATTTTTTTGGGAATACAGATAAGATAAGAGGTTACCAACTGGAGAATGAGCTGATAGCATTGAGTCCAAGCAGCTTCGAATCATTGCAAGTCTACTTCTCAAAATTCAAATCACTTGTTTTGAAGCTAAAACTGTGTGGCATTGACAAAGTAGATGAACAACTAATATTGGCCATCCTTTCAAATCTTGGCCTTGATTACTCAATATTTGTTTCGAACTTCCATGCCTCCAAGTTGATAGATCGAAATTGGAATATTCCTTAACTAGCAGATTTCATGGAATCCTTGACTCGGGAGAAAGATAAATTGGTCTTGATGGGAACCATCAAACCTTCCAAATATCAAGTTTTGGTTGTTGGAGATTTCAAGGTGAAGTCCAAAGATAAGAATAAGGTGAAGAAGCCTCCAGATAAAAAATGAGACAAGTCAAAGTCTCAAGAGGAGTCCTCAAACTCCAAGAAGAAGAACTCTCAAAAGAAGAAAGGTAAAGGTGAAGGTAGCAAGTGCACATACCATGGTAATGGATTTCATCCAGATAGATCTTGAATGAAGAAGAAGATAGATATACTGACTCAAATCCTGGAGAAGAACAAAATCTCCCTCACTGGTGGCGCAAGTAAGAAGGAAAGAGGAACCAACTTCAAAGACCAAGAGAGAGTACATGCCCTGGTTGTAAGCATTGTAATATCTCATTCAAATGGACGAAAACTTCATGATGATTCATCTCCTAGGGTTAGGTTTAGGGTTTTTGTCTCTCCAAGGATTTATGATAAAAGGCCCTTCGTCCTCCTTTTGTATTCATCTTTTCACGAGTAAGCGTAGCTGCCACATCTCTTCTTAGAGATACAACTACCACCATCCTAGCTACTTTTGTTTTACAGTCTGTGTTGTTTCATTCATTTAATAGAATCTGAGATTACTATATCACTTTGTTTATCACCATATATATCTGTGCATTTGAATATATATATGCTCTTTCGTTTCGTTCTCACATAAATCCAGACCAGTGGTATCTGAGCTTTCTGCTCTTGTGGTTTCTTAGTGCATGTCCCCAACGAGATCTTCTTATCAAGAGTTGGGTCTTGAACTAGTTGAGATTGGGGAAAATACTTCTGATTGTTCGAAGCGGCCATTAGAGGAAATTTCAACTCAAAATGGGCCTTTTAACCATAATTCAACTTCCATGTCATCACGTGTTATCCAATGAAATTGGTTTAAATTTGAAATAATGCATAAGTCTTAAACAATTTTTTAATATAAATTTGGGGATAGGTATCATAATTTTTTGTTTGTTTGTATTTTCGAAATATCTCCCTGTGATATTACTCAAATTTCGATCGGGAGAGCTCCCTGGATGCGACATTAAATTCCGCATCCAACGAGTACCCACTCGGCATACTTTTGATGAACCACGCTACCCCAAAAAGAAAAAATACCTAAAAAAATGTGATGATGACCTTAGATGTGAAATTAAATTCCACATCCAATGAGTACCCACTCAGCATACTTTTGACGGACCTTGCTACCCCAAAAACAAGAAATACCAGAAAAAATGTGATGATGATCACATTTTTTTTCTGGTATTTCTTGTTTTTGGGGTAGAGAGGTCCATCAAAAGTATGTTGAGTGTGTACTAGTTGGATGCAGAATTTAATTTCGCATCTAGGGAGCTCTTCTGATCGAAATTTGAGTAAAAAAATAGGGAGATATGTTGAAAATAAGAACACAAAAAGTAGTTTTTTTTCTTTTCTTCCTCTAAAGTTAATAAATATTTATTTATTATTTTAACAATTATTTTATTATTTTTCTTAGGAGGCCCATTTTGAGTTGAAATTTCCTCTAATGCTTGCATGGCGGGAGAAGAAAATAGAGATGATGGAGCAGGAGATCCTATTAAAATGTTGCTCGAGGAAGCCCTTGAACAATAGATGAACAAGATTATGGATAAATTCATCCAAATCCTTCTAGGAATGTCGATGGCAGTGGACGCACCTTCAATGAGTAGATGCTTCAAGGGTGCGACTCCCTTCAAGGTACAAGTTAACTTCGAGATCCCCTTATTTGAAGGAAATATAGATGTCGATGCTTTGGAAAAATGGTTAAGTCTTTTAGAGGGCTATTTCTCTGTTCAAAAAAATTTCGACAGCAAAAAGATCACCTTCGCGCTCCTTAAGTCCCTCCCCCATGTCAAATATTGGTGGGATGGGTATTGCGAGAGGCATACAAAGGATGAATCTGAGATATTCAAAATAGAACCCACTTGGGCACCTTTTGTCGATGCCATCAAAGAGGAATTCTACCTTGTCGTAAACTATGACGACCAATACACCCGGTGGACGACATTGCGCTAGAAAAGAGACCAAACAGTGCCGGAGTATACTAATATATTCCATACCATGCACTCAAAGCTGGGTATTAGAGATTGTGAACAACACTTGGTTCTAAAATACAGCAGTGGTCTGTGTAGGTACATTCAGTCAAAGATGGATTTCCTGGACATATCCTCATTGGGAGCAGCTTACCGATACACAATCAAAATCGAGCAAAATTTTAAGCAAAAGAACAAGCGAGATTTTGGGTCTGCATATCAGCTGCAAAATTCAGGAAAAAATGGTCCTAACTCACAATGCAAAGGACAAACCAAGGATAGCCAAAGTACCAACAACCAGTCCAAGCCACAGGCAAATAAGGGTAACGGGAAATCGAAGAAGGACACCAACAAGTGGTGCGAGTTCCATAAAATACCATGGCACAACACTAATGAATGTCGCTCAAAGAAGTCATTGTTGGCCCAGAAAAAATCCCTGGATCCAGACTCTGACTCGGACACTGATGTAGATAAAGAAAGGGGTAAGCAGATCATCGACGCAAAACCTAGTGCCACCATAGCAATCGCAAAGATTTATTCGAAAGAGTTAGAGGAGCCAGAGGAAGTGGAGCACCTCTTCCACTCACAATTGTGGATGCAGGGGACTCTGCTACATTTCATTGTCGACAATGGTAGTCAAAAGAAGCTTATCTTGGCTGAGGTCATCAAAAGATCGAAGCTTCCGATGGTTCCACATCTTAAACCCTACAACATTGGTTGGCTGAGCCATGGACGAGACATCAGTGTCAGTCAACAGTGTCAACTCTCCTACGACATCAAGCCCTTCAAAGATGAGGTAATGTGGGATGTTTCCCCAATTGCAGTTTGTGATGTTCTTTTAGAACAACCATATATGTGGAAAATCCATGTTGTGTATGAGTCTATACCTCGTAGCATCATTATTACTTTGGGAAAGAAACTCTATAGGATACTAGAGACACTTCCTGCTACTGCAGTGTCTCTCATTGTAGCGAAACATTGCAAGAAGGTAATATCCCAGATAGGGAAATTCATACTCTTCATGGTTCATTCTAAGGGGGAATGAAACATCACAGCAACATCCATCATCTCCACACAGAATCCCTCTACGCAACAGAAATAGGTGGAAAAGATCATGGAATCATACAAATACATATTCACCACACCTGTTGGGGTTCCAGTACATTTTTAGGTCAATCATTCCATTGATTTGGTCCCTGGTGTGCCTTTACCTAATGGGATAGTCTATAGGTGTTCCCTCATGGAGAACAAAGAAATCAAACACCAGATTCAGGAGTTAATCTAAAAGGGGCACATTCGAACAAACTCCTCACACTGTGGGAGCCCAATTTTGTTGGTACAGAAGAAATATGGGACATGGCGACTCTGTATTGATTACTGAGATCTAAACAAGATCACTGTTTGGAATCGGTATCCCATTCCTCGGATCGATGAACTCCTCAATCATCTCAAGGGGGCCAAGTATTTCAACAAGATTGAGCTGACGTTGGGTTATCATCAAGTTTCGATTAAGAAGACTGATGTCTAGAATATGTTGGTTGTGGAGCCTGATCTTCCAGATCTAGAGATATTGTTCGGTTGTGTTTGTACCTCAGGTGTACTGTACACTTTTCCCCCCTGCCTTGGGGTTCAGGGCCAACAGTTATGCGGACCCATGGTATTGTGTTAATCGTAGTATTTTCCCATGGTCTTTTCCCCTATAAAAGAAAACATTGTAACACGGTTGTGTATGGTATTATTGCATTGTAAACATTCTCTGTGATTGTGTTAGAGAGACTGTGAGAGCGTGAAAAGGAAGTGCAACGGTTTTGCTGCAAGTTGTATCCCTTCATATTTCTTGACTATAATAAAAGGACTGGAAATTTATTTGTGGACGTAGCCCATCATTTGGGTGAACCATGTTATATTTGTGTCTCTCTGTAATGTGTTTAATTTGTTTCGCATCTTGTTTAAGGATTTAACTATATATTTGTTATTGCTATGCGGTCCTGTTTTCTAACAAAAGACTGTGTTCAAATCTCGGGAAGGCCTTTTTGAGTGGTTGGTCATGCCTTTCGGCTTGATTAATGCTCCAAAAAACTTCATGAGGATTATGTATTACATTATATGTCCATTCACTAATTTCTTTGTGGTCGTATACCTAGATGATATCCTAATCTACAGTAGCACATCGGTAGAACATCTCCAGCATATCCTCCAGGTTCTTAGTACCCCGTGACAACACAAGTTATATGCCAATCTAGAGAAGTGCTCATTTGGCATGGAAAGCATTCAATATCTTGGATAAATTGTGGACGAACATGGTGTTCATGTAGATCTAGCCAAGATCCAAGCTATTCACTATTGGCCAACCCCGACGACTCTCAAAGAGCTTCGCATCTTCCTAGGCCTTGCAATTTTCAATCGTATATTTGTGTTTGGATTCTCTAATATTGCATGGTCCATTAGCCAGGTGACCAAAGGGGGATCTAAGGCCAAGTTCATCTGGTCCAAGCCACAACAACATGCATGTGAGGAGTTGAAGCAATGCATATGTTCAACGTCCGTCCTTATCTTACTAGATCTACAACAACCCTTTGAGATCGAGACAAATGCTTTGAACTACGCTATTGGTGTGGTCCTCAGTCAACATGGCCATCCAGTAGAATATCACAATGAGACACTTTTATATACAGTCCACAAGTACCCCACCTATGACAAGGAAATGTACTCCATTGTCCAAGCCTATCGCCAATGGAAGCATTACATCTTTGGAAAATAAATAGTCATCCACACTGATCATAAGCCCTTGCAGTTCATGCAAACCTAAGGAAAGTTATAGAATCATCACCACAAGAAGTGGTCCACTTACTTGCAATAGTTCCACCTGAACATTAAATATAAGAAGGGAAGCACCAATCGATTCATTGATTGCCTCAATTGACCTCCAGTGGTGAGATTAACTACGGTTCTCAAATCTTGCGGCCACGGGACCTCTAGGTGGCATCAACTATATGGAAATGATCTTGATTTATCTCCTATATATCAATCAATGTGTGCAGGTACAACAATGGAAGAATTTCATCTTTAGGAAGGATTGTTATGCCACTTGGGCCATCTCTATGTTCCTTCAAGTAAGTGTACAAAGATGATTTGGGAAGCACATTACAGTTGAGTGGCAAGGAACTTTGGTATTAAGAAGACAGTGGTAGTTTTGCAGAAGTAGTTTTATTGACCCAAAATCTGACAAGACGTCGACCGATATATCAGATCATGCATTGCCTACGTCCTCGCAAAACCAACCATTAAAAAGCAAGGGTTGTACACCCCCATTCCCACTCCAAATGGGCCATGGGAATCCATCTCCATGGATTGCATGCCAGGAATTATTCAACTAAGAATAGTAATGACTACGTGTTTGTGTTTGTGGATCGCTTCACTAAGATGGCCATTCTGATAGCTTGTAAGAATAAAATCTCTGTTGAAGCCACTACGAAGCTATTCTTCGAGAATGTTTGGGTTTATTTTGTGTTGCCCCAAACTCTCATTTCAGATCAGGACAACATGTTCCTGAGCACTTTCTAGTCTAGTATATGGTCATTGATGGATACCAAGATCACCAAATTGTGCCTTCCATCCCCAGACTGATGGACAAATAGAGGTAGTCGACCAGATGATTGTGCATATTCTGAGAATGTACAATTCCAAACATCCCCGCACATGGGATGAGAGCATTCCTTATGTTCAACATAGCTATAAATGAGCTCTGTAGAGCTCTACCGGTCATATCCCTTTTCAGGCGTGCTTAGGTTTCCAACCATTTCCACCTATTGATGTATACCTTCCCCTTGCATCCACACAGGATGAATCTTCCCATGCTAAGGCCGAGGTTGATAAAGGCCACCAGATTTATTGAATGAATCCATCACATACGTGAACAAGTCCATGACATTTTGGAGAATTCCAATACTAAATACAAGTAATGACATGACCAACGTTGGGTTCCACACAAGTTCCAAGTTGGGGATAAGGTTTGGTTTCATTTACAGAAAGAGAAGCTCACAGGACCCCATCATAAGCTTCATCCACTTCTATATGGGCCATACACCATCACCAAGGCAGTTGGTGATAATGATTTCGAATTAAGCATTCCTTAATTCCTTGTCCTGCACCCAGTATTCAATGTGAAGCTCCTTCGACCATATCTTGCACCACTGTTGGACACCTTGGAGGCGGCAACACAATTGATACCTACAAATCTTAATCTTGACTCCATGGAAAAAGAAACCATTGATCATATCATGGAAACACAGGCTAAGGGCACCCGCCAGAAGAATATCCAACAATATTGTGTTGTCAAAGCAGGGCACCTCCTCCACTAAGGCAAGTGGCTCACCAAGAGTCAAGTTCAGCAAAATTTTCCACATTTGATGGGGGAACTCAACGCAATGGAGACCATTGCTTCCTAAGGGGGGAGCACTGATCCAGATAGATATAGGTGGCCACCCACATATTCCACTGACTCAAAATAGTTTCTCATCTTAACAATTTTCTCGTAATTTTCTACGGTTTTTTGGGTCCTAAACTTCCGGGTCCATTTTGAGGTCCTAAATGGCATTTTTTGGAAATTCGGGGGGCCAAACTATTTCCATCAACATTCATTTAGACCCACTCTAAAGTTGTAAATATTGGATATACATTTCTGATGGAATATCGAGCACCCCAAACAGAGATCGTATGCAAACGTTATGACCCCGAGAAGTTGACTCTTCAACCAACCAACTTGGGGCCACAAACTTCGTGACGATTCATCTCCTAGGGTTAGGTTTAGTTTTTTCTTCCTCTCCAAGGATTTATAATAAAAAAACCTTCAACATCCTTTTGTATTCAGCTTGTCACGAGTGAGTGTAGCCTCCACATCTCTTTTCAGAGATACAACTACCACCATTCTAGCTGCTTTTGTTTTACAGTATGTGTTGTTTCATTCATTTAATAGAATATGAGTTTACTGTATCACTATGTTTATCACCATATATATATGTGCATTTGAATATGTATATGCTCTTTAATTTTTTTCTCACATAAATCCGGATCAGTGGTATTAGAGCTTCCCACTCTTGTGGTTTCTAAATGCATGTCCTCGATGAGATCTGAATATCGAGAATTGGGTCTTGAACTAGTTGATCTTGGGGAAAATATTTCTCATTGTCCGGAGCACCCTCGCATGGAGGGAGAAGAAAAGAGATATTATGGAGTAGGAGATCCTATTAAAATGTTGCTTGAGGAAGCCCTCGCGCAACAGAGGAACGAGATGATGGATAACTTCGCCCAAATCCTTTTATGAATGTCGACGGAATCGGATAGACCTTCAACGAGAAACCATTTCGGGGGTGAAACTCCCTTCAATATAGAAGTTAACTTTGACATCCCCTTATTTGAAGGAAATATAGATGCATATTCTTTGGAAAAATGGTTAAATCGGTTAGAGGGTTACTTCTTTGTTCACAATTTTTTCGACAACGAAAAGACCACCTTCGCGCTCCTTAAGTCCCTCCTTCATGTCAAATATTGGTGGGATGGGTACTGCGAGAGGCATGCAAAGGATGAATATAATATATTCAAAATAGAACCCACTTGGGCATCTATTTTCGATATCGTTAAATATTAACTCTACCCTGTGAGAAACTATGATGACCAATACACTCGGTGGACGACATTGCTATAGGAAAGAGACCAAACAATGCTAGAGTATACTAATATATTCCATACCCTGCGCTCAAAGCTGGGTATTAGAGTCTATTAATGAAACTTGGTTCTAAAATACTACAATGGTATGCACATGCACATTCTGTCAGAGATGGATTTCTTGGACATATCCTCACTGGGAGCGGGTTACTGATACGTCATCGAAATTGAGCAAAATTTTAAGCAAAAGAATAAGAGGGATTTTGGGTCTGCAAATCAGCAGTAGAAGCTGGGAAAAACTGGCCCTAACACAAAAACCAAAGTACATAGCAAGGATGGCCAAAGTCCCAACAACCTGTCCAAGCCACAGGAAAATAAGGGTACCGGGAAATCGAAGAAGGACACCGAAAAGTGGTGCGAGTTCCATATAATCCCTTGGCATAACACTGATGAATGCTGCTCAAAGAAGTCATTGTTGGCCGAGACAAAATCCCTGGATCCAGAATCTGACTCAGACACTAATGCAAAGAAATAAATGGGTAAGTAGATCGTCAATGCAGAACCTAGTGCCACGATAGCAACCGCAAAGATCTAGTCGGAAGAGTGAGAGGATCCATAGGAAGTGGAGTGCCTCTTTCACTCACAATTGTGGGTGGAGGGAGCTCCACTACATTTCATTATCGACAATGGTAGTCAGAAGAACCTCATGTCGATCGAGGTCATCAAAATATTGAATCTTTCGACGGTTCCACATCCCCAAACCTACAACATTGGTTGGATGAGCCATGGACGAGACATCTGCATCATTCAATAGTGTCGCCTCTCCTACGGCATCAAGCCCTTTAAATATGGGGTAATTTTTTATGTTTCCCCACTTGAAGTTTGTGATGTTCTTTTAGGACAACCATATATGTAGAAACTCCATGTTGTGTTTGAGTCTAGACCTCATAGCATCATTATTACTTTTGGAAAGAAACTCTACAAGATACTAGAGACAATTCCTGCTACTGCAATGTCTCTCATCACAACGAAGCAGTGCAAGAAGGTAATCTCTCATATAGGGAAATTCATACTCTTCATGGTTTGTTATGAGGGGGAACAAAATATCACAACAAAATCCATCGCCTCCACACAAAATATCTCTATGACACAAAAACAGGTGCAACAGATCGTGTAATCATACAAAGACATATTCACCACACCTGTTGGGATTCCAGTACATTGTTAGGTCAAGCATTCCATTGATTTGGTCTCTGGTGTGCCTTTATCTAATGGGCCATTCTACAATAATTCCCTCATGGAGAACGAAGAAATCAAAGTCTAGATTCAAGATTTAATACAAAAGGGGCACATTTGACCCAGCTCCTCACCCTGTGGGAGACCAATTGTGTTGGTACAGAAGAAAGATGGGACACGACGACTCTGTATTGATTACCGAGCTCTAAACAAGATCGCAATCTAGAATCGGTATCCCATTCCCCAGATCGATGACCTCCTTGATCAGCTCAAGGGGGCTACGTATTTCAGCAAGATTGACCTTAAGTTTGACTATCATCAAGTGTGGATTGAGTAGACCGATGTCTGGAAGACTGCCTTCAAATATCAGGAAGGCATTTTTGAGTGGTTGGTCATGCCTTTCAGCTTGAATAATGATCTGAAAACCTTCAACAGGATGATGGATGACATTCTACGTCCATTCACCAATTCCATTGTGGTCGTATAGCTAGATGATATACTCATCTACAGTAGAACATGGGTAGAACATCTCTAGCATATCCACCAGGTCCTCAATACCCCACGACAACACAACTTATAAGCCAATATAGAGAAGTGCCCATTTGGAATGGAAAGGATTAAGTATCTAGGATATGTTGTGGATGAACATGGTGTTTGTTGGGCTTCGATCCACTAATGTATATTGAACCTTAAGTTGAAGTCAATCTGGGGTTTGTAGACTTAGAGGCATATCCAAGTATAAGGACTCAAAGCTAGACCTAACTGGAAATCTAGTTTATCTATGAAATAAACCTATTGAAATACTCGAATACTATGATTTGAAAACACAAAAACTCCCTTACAGGAGCAGCTTCATTTGCTCTTTCAGTTACATAGCAGTTTATATGTAAAATCTCTGAGATAAAAAAAAAAATTAAATCTAACCCTAAACTATGGATTACAAAACTCTGCCTATTATATCAACGTTGAATAAACAATAAAACATCAATTTCCCTTATAGGAAAGCATTCACAATGTGTAACTGTTAATACTCCATCATTAAATAGGCAAGCAATGTACAACAATGTGAGATAATCGTCTGAACCATTCCTTCAATATGTAACTAATGAAATAATAAGAGCTTATACAACTGATTTAAAACAATCTAACTCGTTCTGCAATAAGGAAATCGAATTCTACAAGAATTAAAAACATACCACTGGCAACAATTCAAATCGTTTATGGTAACAATCCAAATCGTTTACTGGCAATTGAAATGTGTGCAGACTTGACAAAGGGGGCCCTCCAATGCCTCGTTCACACACGCAAAGGGAGAATCACAGAGCTTAAACTTCAATTGTCACGTCCCCATGCCTCTGACCGGCAAGGAAGACGCGACTCAATCATTGACCACCCGGGCTAACCGCCCATGAACATGAAAATTCACAAAAAATTGCATAAACATAATGCTTAACAAATTTGAACTAAAATATGCACACATGATTATTCGTCATGCACAGATGCAATTTAATCCTCATCCACAGCGGAAACCAACAACATTCATACATGCATGTATTCAACATGTTCATTTCATTTTAATTAACAGTAAATATAGAATTGCAGAGGTAAAATACTCAAGATGACTTATCTTATGAAAGCTCCGTTCCGCAACCAGCTACGTCGCTGCAACGTTCCACCCAACCATAGGCCAGCGTGCTCCTTAATCTCTCAGCAGCGCTGCCACCCCTGAGATGGGCATGATTCTCCAAAGAATAAGGGAACTAGCAGGCTTACACATAGCCAGGGATATACAAAACACAGCCAAGCCAACACAGTTGGGTTTATCAAGCCATTAAGGAGCTGGAGAAGGTAAATTGCTAAGCTGGTGAGCTCATTACAGAGCCAAGAACACCTACACCAGAACTAGCCTGACCTGTAAGACACCCAAACACACCCAACACAAGGAATCAGTCCCTTCTCTGCTACACAGTCCCTCAGGCCCTGCATTCCCTTCCAGTGCTATTCAGGGGTGATGGAGAAGAAGGCCAGCCCTCTAGCTCTGTCTATGTGGTTTCCAGCCACCAGGTTTATCAAGCAAATCTAAGCCAACATCCCTGCTCCTCCCACAGTCCGAAGACCAAACATTGCACTTCGACAATTAATTTAGCTGTCACAGCTTAAACAGGGAAAACGATTTCTGAGTCGTTCTTGGCCCTCTCGTGGCCAAAACGAATCCCAAAAATTGAATTACACAGTCCCAACTAAACAGTAAACATGGGGGGGAGAACAATAGTTCCAATCTCAGCATTAAAATGACGGAAATTACACAACCATACCGGTGAAATCGTGGGTGAAAACACACAGCTCTCAGCTCGTTGTATCAGCTGGAAACCAGGAAAATTCCTGTGCGTGAGGAAGCAATCCAACCCAGTGAGGAAAGGAACAAACAATGGAGGTCCTGCGTGAGGAAAAATAGCTCCGTTTTAGCCCGTGGATGAACAAACAACAGGAAGGACGCGGAATTTTAGTGCGTGGGTGTTTAGCAACTCGTGGAGAGAGGAAGAAAAATCTGCATGGGTGAAGAGTGCATTTTTCCTTTCCATTCAGAAGTCAACTATGGGTGGAGTGTGCATGGAGGCATGGACTGACAGTCCTGCCACCCCACTCCAAAAACAATTAACTGCCATAACTTTCCTCATCTACCAGCATAAATTATTAACTGAAGGTGGTTGGAATAAAACAAAGGAAGATGACACATGGGTTTTTCCCTTTTTGGCTGAAGATTGACAAATCCCCCCCCACATCCTCATCCTTGGGAAAATCATGCCCCTTTCGATTTAGTTGCCGTGATCGTAGCTGGTCGGGTTCATTTAATTAATTATAGATGCATATTTACATGATGACCAATATAATATATGCTGCATGCCCCGACATACCGTCGGTGACAAATTTAAATCCCAAAACATAGCATGACCGATCAATGGCGGGGCCTTGGCCTTTAGCTCCACACCATGATCATTTACAATTTATACATCATCATATACATCTTAATGCAGTGGGGTCAAAACCAGGGCATTACATCAATTATATTCACCATGATAAAATCGATCATACACAGTAATCAACAACGCTATGCGTTTTCTGTCTCAAAAATAGTGATATGTTTTTCCTCTGTCTTATCAAATACTTATACAATCTTTAAAAAAACTAGAAATGCTATTAATCTGGAAGCTAATAATGACATTAAATCCTCGAGATCCTCTATCAGATCCATGAAAATAGATAAAATCGGAACTGCCCTGCTTTTGTGCTGAGTGGTAACACAGGCGGTCATCTTTGACCGTCATTGACTCGACACCTGTGAGAGCCACATCATCTATTCGTTGGAAGTTTAACCATCCTTGGACATTGAGGATCTTTTCTCCATCTTTCAGTTTGTGCCTAGCTGGCCTACAAGTATCCAACTTTGGAGACATTACGGGAAGTTAGCACATCCTGTAATCCTGAATAAAAACCTTAGTTTTAAATGCCTTAAAAATCTCAAAATTCAATTTGTTAAAAAGCAATGACATTTATACCTTTAACCAAAGTTTGTGGGTGAAATTAAGGCTTTATAAATCGGTATGAAGGTTTTATAGAGGAAATTGGAAGACATTTAGATGACAAAAATAGGTCAAAATGGTGCCCAACATCCCCCCCAAGAGGAAGCTGTTGCATGTCCTCATGCCCAAAAATATTTGACCCAGTTTATATCAAAACCAAAATTTTGCTGCTGACCTTCTTGCTTTTAATCTCCTGTCTGAGATGATGCATCTGTTGAAGCTCGAGATGCATAAAGGAATTTCAGTCTCTCATACTTGGTTTTATAAATCTTCTTTTGTTTGTACCATCTATATGCATGCTTGGAGATTCGTGTCCTTTGAACTTTAAGCTTCCAAATATTTCTTTTAACTTCTTATTCCTCAGTTCTAATTCCTTTATTTCAAGTTTCAACCTCCTAATCTCTTTACTGTTTTTGGAAGTTTTCTTCATTTTCATTTTCATTGGAAGCTGCACAGAATTGGTGTCCATCCCCAATTCTTCATTCTTTTGTATTGAATCTTCTTTCTTTTCTCCTTCCATGGTTTGCTGCTCTAAGAAAGGAGAAGTTGAGTCTTTTACTATTTCCTGTCTTGATTGCTTTTTCTTTTCTTTCTATTGCTGATCCAAGAAGAGATTGATTCTTTTTGTCTATCTTATCACTTCATCAGTTTCTTGGATACCCTGCCCTATTTCACCTGCTAGATTTTCTTCTTGACTTCCCAAGGTTTGTATGTATTCATATTGTTTCTGCTGGCTTTCATCATCTTTTTCTAATGATGACTTACTTCGAGCTTGTTGATACTTCCTTGGCTTCCTCTTATAAGTAGTGAAAATCTGCTCTTGCTTCTGGAACTATTTTTCTTCTCTCATCACACTCCTGGTTCGTATCCTTCTCTGAGGTTGTTTTGAACTTGCTGCCTCAGAGTTGTCTTCATCATCTGTAATCAACAACACCTCTTTTTTTTTTCTTTTTCCCCTTTGGCAGCTTTGAGCTTGTTGCTTTAGGGTATGTTATCATCAACAATTTATCTCCTTCTAAACATTCTTCAAGCAATTCTTCCTGTTCTTCAAACTGATTGTGAATTAGAAATTCTGACCATGTCAAATTTTGCTTCTGTAACTCATGCTTGATGATGATTTTGATAAGTCCACAGTGAAAAAGGCTTGTCATTTTATCTTTTGCACACCTTTGGACAACCTTAACCATCTTAGATAGACTCTGTAACAGGAAATGGGGCATATTAATCTCACAATCACCTTTTAAATGCTGCAACAGCTTGATATGGTAAAGATACACAATACTGAATCGGCCTTCACAGGTAATGAATTTCTGGATAACATAGACTATTTCATCCCAGGGATGAACCAACCAGCTCCTTGGTATTCCTTTCTTCCAGTTCACTGATCCTACCCTTGATCTGCACAGAAAGGGTATCCATGCCTTCTCCTTGAATTGCTTAGTTTTGAAAAATCTTTCTCCTTGCTGTGGTAGGCCAATAATTTGTGCTAAAATGTCTTCAGATAGTCTGAAGTTCAAATTTCCCACTGTATCCCTTTCTCCATCAAATGATTCAGCAAAATCTAGACTAACATTATCATTGTGCCCATTAAACTTTTCGAAGAAAGTTACCCACTGTTTCTTTTCAAAAATCTCCATGCAATTCTCATGAATATCAGTGGGGTTGAATTTCTCTAGTTCTAGTCTAGATGACATTTTGAACTTTGATAGGAAAGAAATATGCAACAGGAAACTTCAACCTTTAAATTTTAACTCTGCAATTGTTTTTTTATCCCAAAATGACACTATGAAATTGGAATTGCTGTTGGTCTATCAGTTTCTTTGGCAAAAAGTTTTAAGATTTACCTCCCTCCTAGTGTAATTGCCTTCAATTCTTCCTACGCGATACTTCCACAGAAAATTAGTGCCTGCGTCCTTCCTGTAATCCACAGCTTCCTCTCACTGAAAACTATTACCCACAACAATCGGCTTTTGCAGAGAAAAAGAGTTAGATTTGGTCTAAAGGAAAATGACCAAATCGTAATCCTCGATATCCCCAATTCATGCAATTTTCAGGCACATTTGTATACTGTCGTGGAGCATATAACCACATTTCTTGTCATCATTACATGAACATGCCACTTTTCATTCAGTTATTCACTCAAGAAATAAATTAAAGGTGAGGTTTTAATTAATCTCCATATAATATACTTTAGTTTCTTTGCGTGTCCCAATGTCTGATTACAAATTGTAATGAAGGGATTTCTTCACCTTTTGGAAATACACACGGCAATCTATATTCTATATGTTTACTTAATGCATGATGCACTAATGTATATATATAGAAAAACATTTGAAATTGCATTTTCTAGTTTATTATTTTATTTCTCTTAAAACATTTCACTTTCTGCTAAGAAGGAAACTCTGCCTGTAGAATGCAGTATATGTTTTGGCCATTAAAATTTGCTTCTGAGTTTGATTTTGACCACCATTTTGACCCCTATGGTAGGATAATGAAAAGTAAATGGAATGCTGGCAGAGATTGTGAGGATGATGGAATAGGCAGTCAAGCTTACGAGGATAGGTAAATATGTCATTACTTAGAAACAAAGAATCATGCAACTTTTAAAGCACAAAAACTAAAATTCTTACAGACTTTGCTTGATATCCCTTTATGATGAGCTTGCTGCTTGATGTAGCTAGTTTGTAGTTTATTTATGATTCATATATGTCCTTCTGATGTATTTTTTAAAAAGATGTCTTCTATCTCAGATTCCTTCTTCTTTGCTGGAAGTCAGGCCCCTCTGTGTTGTTGGAAATCAGGTCCCTCTGCATATGAAAAAGACTTGGATGGTTCCAAGAAAGCATAAAAATGCGTATCGCCCTCACAGGCCTATTTATTGACTTGTCCTCAAGTCAAACAAAAACCTGATTTATTGAAAATAAAGCTATGTAAAAGACATGAAATGTTGACAAATATTTTTAGGAATTCTCAATGGCCAAGCGAACCTGGTTTTCCATGGAAAATTCAAGTTTATGTTGTGCCAGTGGCCTGGTTTTCACAACTAAACTCCCTTTTTTTTTGGTTTTATATTTTTTTTTTATATATATTTTTTTCTGGTTTTTTTTTCTTTATTTTCTATATCAGATCAGCTAAGAAGCAAGTGAAGGAGAAACACCAATGTGTCTATCCAACACTTCCATTTCTCGTTGCTGTGAAACCTGCTGTATGAAATCTTCCTTGTTGATAGGCTTGGTATACAGTTTGAGCCGATGGCCATTGACCACAAATGTACGTGCTTCATCATCAATTGTTTGAAGTTTGACTGAGCCATTTTCATATACCTCTGCAATCTCATATGGACCAAGCCAATGAGTTGTGAATTTGGCTTTGAAGTCTTTGAACTTTGAGTCAAATAATAGTGCCCAGTCACCAATGTGAAATTGTTTCTTTTTGTTAAACTTGTCATGCCATTGAGCTCTCTGTTGTTGGATCAAAATATTGTGTTCTATGGTAGCCTGTCTCATCTCATCTAGCTGATTCAATTGAAGTATTCTTTCTTGCTATGCCTCAGAAAGATCCATACCCAAATTTGCTGCTAATTTGAAGGTATGAATTTGAAACTCTATAGGTAGGAGGACTTGCTTACCGTAAACAAGCTGATAAGGAGAAAAACCAGTACTGTTTTTCCAAGTGATGCGGTATGCCCATAAAGCTTCAGTAAGCTTAGCTGACCAATCCTTCCTATGCATCTGGACAGTTTTGGTGATGATTCCTTCTAAAGTCTTGTTTGTATATTCCACTTGGCCATTTGCTTGTGGATGTTAAGGGGTATATTTTCTGTGCTTAATCTTGCACTTTTCTGCTATCTCCTGCACTAGTTTGGAAGTAAACTGGGCACCTTGACAGTTACAATCTCTCTAGGAACCCCAAATTTGACAAATATCTCCTCAAAAAGAAAGTTTACCACGGTCTGTTCAGTGGCTCTTGGTAATGGTTTGGCTTCTACCCACTTACTAACGTAGTCTGTACATACCAAAATGTACTTTTTCCATTGTGATGGTGGATGAATTGGACCAATGAAGTCAACATCCCACTTTTCAAATGGTTCTATGAGGATTTGTGGTTGGAGTGGCATTTCATCAGACCGGACTGGCCGTCCCATCCGTTGACAAGTATCACAGCTTCTAACATACTTCTTAGCATCTTTGAAAAGAGAAGGCGAGTAATACCCCAAATTGAGTATCTTGTATGCTGTTCTTTTATCTGCAAAATGGCCACCACACGGTTCATCATGACATGCCTTCAAAATATCTAAAACTTCATCTTGTCGTACACATCTCCTTATAATTAGATCATATCCTGTGTAAAAGAGATCACCATTAACCCATATATGCCTAGCACTTTGTTTAATAATCTTTTTCTTTTCTTTAGATGACATAGATGGTGGTAGTTGTCCTAATGATAAATAGTTAGGAATGTCAGCATACCAAGGAGTGATAACAGAAATTGCAAATAAGTGTTCATCAGGAAAACTATCTGAAACAGGAACAACCTCACCAGTATTGTATAAGCGAGACAGGAAATCTGCCACTTGATTTTCTCATCCAGGTCGATCTAAAACAGTGATATTGAATTCCTGCATTAATAGTAACCATCTGGTTATCCGACCATTAGTAATAGATTTATTCGTTAGATATCATAAGGCTGAATGATCTGTGTGGACAAAAATTTCGTAGCCAGTAATGTAATGACGGAATTTGTTTACAGCATGAACTACCGCCAACATCTCCTTTTCAGTGACTGTATAATTTAACTCTGCAGGTGTCATATTTTTACTGATAAAATAGATAGCATAAGTCAAAGTATGTTCTTTTTGTCCCAATGAGGCCCCTATTGCAGTAGCAGAGGCATCGGTAGAAATATGGTAAGGCAATGTCCAATTTGGTCCCCTTAAAATGGGAGCAATGGAGAGATTCTCTTTAAGTGTCTGAAATGCAGATTGATAGTTAGTATCCCATTGAAATTGTACATCCTTTGAAAGCAATTTAAACAATGGCAGAGCTATCTTACTAAAATTTGCAATAAATATACGATAATAGCCCGCATACCCTAAAAAGCTTCTTACATATGTTTGAGTTGTTGGTTCATATAAATTTTCAATGATTTGAATTTTAGCAGGATCTACTTTTATTCCAGATGAAGAAATGTGATGTCCTAAAACTATCCCTTCAGTCATCATCATAAAACACTTTTCGTTACTAAGGGAAAGATTTGAGTCAACACACCTTTTTAAAATTTTCTCCAGGTTTGCTAAGGAATCCTCAAAGGTACTTCCATACACAGAAAAATCGTCCATGTAGATTTCAACACATTCATGAATTAGATTTGCAAAAATAGCCAAGACTGCTCTCTGAAAGGTAGTTGGGGCATTACATAAGCTAAAAGGTAAAACCTTATAGGCATATGTGCCCCAGGGACATGTAAAGGTGGTTTTGTCTTGGTCTTCTTTTGCAATACTAATTTGATTATACCCACTAAAACCATCTAGAAATGAAAAATATTATTTTCCAGCTAAGGTATCTAACATTTGATCGATAAAAGGCAATGGAAAATAATCTTTTAATGTTGCCTTATTTAACTCCCTGTAATCTACACATATGCACCATTTACCATTTTTTTTAGGAACAACAACCAAGGGAGAAACCCATTGGCTGTCAGAAATAGGGTAAATAAATCCCACTTTTAACAACTTCTGCAATTCCTCTTTGACTATCTCTTTTAGTATGGGGTTCATTCTACATTGCGGTTGTCTAAGAGGTCTGATTTTGTCATCTGTGTAAATGTGGTGAGTGCATGTTTCATGATGAATACCTAGCATATCAGTGTACTCCCAAGCAAATGCATGGGAATGTTTATTCAGCAAAGTAATCAATTGTTCTTCCTGTGATGTAGTAAGATGTGCACTTATATTCAAATGTTTTCCTGGACTGATTTCAACTGTTTTACTTTGAATATCTATGATTGAATGAACATTAAAAATATTGTGAAGTGCCAATGCTAGAGAATGTACTGTGCAATTTTCCTGAAAATTATAGCCTAAAACTTGATCTACTATAGCATATTGCATGTCTCTTAATTCTTCAGAAATATCAGGTTCATCAATGAAATAATCTAGCAAATCTTCGTTGTTTTCTTCCTGAAAATCAAAGAACTGATTGATACTCAGGACAGGATGAATCACTTCTTCTTCCTATTCCTTAGTCTCATTAATCCATGATAGATGATCTAATGTAGAAGGTCTTTGGGAAGAAGGATAAAGTGCAATTTGTTTTCTCTCTGTCCCATGTGAAATAAGCATACTTCCTGACCTATAGCCTATGAAAGCATCTGCTGTTGCCAACCAGGGTCTACCGAGAATCAAGGGGTGACCTCCTATATTAGACTTTGGTTGTAGCACTATAAAATCAATAGGATACTCCCAGGAGTCTAAAGAAACAATGATATCCTCTAAGATCCCTTCGGGTGTAATTCTAGACCTGTCAGCTAGTTCCAAAAATGTTGTGGTTGGTCTGAGATTTGTCAAGTGAAGGTATTCCATTGTCTCTAATGTCATGACATTAATGGCAGCACCTAGAACAATCAGTGTTTTTGGAATTGAAAAATTGTTAACAGTAATTGTAACCATTGGGATTCCAGGATCTACATACTTTTCAATGAAAATAGTGTTAGACATTAATCCTGCTAGATTGCCTACCACATGAATTTTGGATGGATCCTTCCTTCTTTTATTAAGACATAATTCCTTAACTGCTTTAGTATAGACCGGAATATCCTTTATAGCTTGTAGTAGGGGAATTTTGACACATACATTAATTAACTCATTCAAAACATCAAAATCAGGTAAGGAGATTGAAATTTTTTCTTTGACCAACCTTTCTGGAAAAGGAGGTGTATAAGATACTAATGTTTTCCCCTTTTTACTATGATTTTCTGACTGTAATTTTTCTGTATTTAATTTTTTTGGAGTTTTCTCATTTTCTGTTTGTTCTTCTAAAATAACAGGAGATTCCTTTTGTAAAGTTTTCCTAGATCGTAAGTTGATATTTTGTAGTGGAAGGATTGAGTAGGGGAGTGTCATTCCATCATCAACATTATACATGGGTCTGTCTATTTTATTATTTGGATTTGGAATTGGCTGGGCTGACAATTGTGTAGGCCGAGGTGGAGGCTAATTGGATGGCAATTGAAGCTGTTGAGGTTGTGGACCCAATTGAGGAACCATATTGGGTTGTTGGAAAGACGAGACTTGGACTTGATTCTGCTGGTATTGGGGATAGGTAGAAGGTTGCTGATAGGGCTGTAAATAGGCTTGCTGATATGTTTGGTTACCATGAGTATATCCTCTCCAATTTGGAGCAAATTGGGCTAACGGAGGAGACCAAGTTTTCCAGGGCATGGGTGGACTCCATGAATTTTGAATAGGAGTTTGATAATTTGTATGAAATTGCTGCATAGGATCTTGAGACATACCTGAAAATCGTGGCTACCGAGGTCTTCGTTGTCCCATGAAGTAGAGAGAATCCATACTTTGATTCTCCTCCATTCGAGCTGCCTGCAATTCTTTCAATCTGGGGCAATCATCAGTTTTGTGATTTGAAGTACATAAGCCACAAATTTCAATAGTATTTAAAGGACATTATTTTAGTGGGTGTTTCTTTCTACATTTAGGACAAAAAATAGACAAGGATTGATCTTGTTGGTCCTGTTGTTCTTGTCTTTTCTTAGTTTTTGATGTTTCGATTTGTGTGCCTAAGGTACTCAATAAATCAGTCTTAAAATCTTCTAACAGATTCCCTAGCTCATCTCTGGAGATACCACTGGTTGCAGATTTAGTTAATTTAGTAGTGACATCTCTTCTTCCAGTTTTAGCCTTTCCTCTTGAATACTTCTGACATAATTCTTGTATCTCATCAAAGGGTAAGTAGGAGATGTCACCTTTGCCCATAACATTCAAAATATCCAAATATTCTTCTCTTATTCCTTTTAGAAATATTGTCCGAATCATCTCAAGTGTCAAAGAATTGTATTTGGATTTCTGTAGGTTATATGAGAATCTTTCTAGATAATCCTCCAAGCTTTCATCTTCCTGTTGAGACATTCCAAAAATGTCATCTTTTAAATCTTTGGATCTGCAATATGCTTGATATTTTCTAGGAAATATTTTCCTCATCTCCTCCCAGCTAGTTATAGAATGCTCTCCTAAGCCCATGAACCATTTCAAGGTAGCTGCTTTAAGAGTAGAAGGGAAAAGACGAAGCTTATGGGTGTCATAAGTATATCCATAAGCTCGACACAAGATATCAAACTCGAATAGGAAAGAATCCGGATCTTCAGAAGTCATACCATAGAAGTTTGGTAAGACAGATGGTGGAATATTCTTCATTTTTACCTCTTCTCCTAGGGTAATGCTAGTGTCCAAGATGGGGAATTTAAAGGTGGCTTCCTGATCTTCTTCTGTTCTTTCATCCCTCTCATGTCTCCTTTATTCTTCCCTTTCATGTCGCCTCTCTTCTTCTCTTCTCTCTTGTCTTCGTTTGTTTTCTATTTCTAACATTCTCTCATACTCCCTTCTCTGTTCTGCAGTTGGCCCTTTTGATGTTTCTTCCTTATCCATTTTAAAAGTACCCACTGTTCTGATGAATCCTTTTGGAAAAGAAGGTCCTGTTACTTCTGTTTTTGGGTGTTTTTTGATAAATCTTCCTTTCTCGTCTCTTTGTCTTGACATAAAACTAAAATATATTCTGTGTTTTTCTTTGAAATTTTGTTTTTATCAGAGAACTAAAGTTCCTAAGCCTGCTTCTAAAATGCCTCCCCGGCAACGACGCCAAATGTTGGGATTCGATCCACTAACGTAGATTGAACCTTAAGTTTAAGTCAATCCGGGGTTTGTAGACTTAGAGGCATATCCAAGTATAAGGACTCAAAGCTAGACCTAACTGGAAATCTAGTTTATCTATGAAATAAACCTATTGAAAGACTAGAATACTGTGATTTGAAAACACAAAAACTCCCTTACAGGAGCAGCTTCATTTGCTCTTTCAGTTACACAACATTTTGTATGTAAAATCTCTGAGATAAAAAAAATAAATTAAATCTAACCCTAAACTATGGATTACAAAACTCTGCCTATTATCTCAACGTTGAATAAACAATCAAACATCAATTTCCCTTACAGGAAAGCATTCACAATGTGTAACTGTTAATACTCCATCATTAAATAGGCAAGCAATGTACATCAATGTGAGATAATTGTCTGAACCATTCCTTCAATATGTAACTAATGAAATAATCAGAGCTTATAAAACTGATTTAAAACAATCTAACTCATTTTGCAATAAGGAAATCGAATTCTACAAGAATTAAAAACATACCACTGGCAACAATCCAAATCGTTTATGGTAACAATCCAAATCGTTTACTGGAAATTGAAATGTGTGCATACTTGACAAAGGGGGGCCTCCAATGCCTCGTTCACACACGCAAAGGGAGAATCACAGAGCTTAAACTTCAATTATATTCACCATGATAAAATCGATCATACATAGTAATCAACAACGCTATGCGTTTTCTGTCTCAAAAATCGTGATATGTTTTTCCTCTGTCTTATCAAATACTTATACAATATTTAAAAAAAACTAGAAATGCTATTAATCTGGAAGCTAATAATGACATTCAATCCTTGAGATCCTCTATCAGATCCATGAAAATAGATAAAATCGGAACTGCCCTGCTTTTGTGCTGAGTGGTAACACAGGCGGTCATCTTTGACCGTCATTGACTCGACACCTGTGAGAGCCACATCATCTATTCGTTGGAAGTTTAACCATCCTTGGACATTGAGGATCTTTTATCCATCTTTCAGTTTGCGCCTAGCTGGCCTACAAGTATCCAACTTTGGAGACATTACGGGAAGTTAGCACATCCTGTAATCCTGAATAAAAACCTTAGTTTTAAATGCCTTAAAAATCTCAAAATTCAATTTGTTAAAAAGCAATGACATTTATACCTTTAACCAAAGTTTGTGGGTGAATTAAGGCTTTATAAATCGGTATGAAGGTTTTATAGAGGAAATTGGAAGACATTTAGATGACAAAAAGAGGTCAAAATGGTGCCCAACAGTGTTCATGTAGATCTGGCCAAGATCCAAGCCATTCGTGATTGTCTGGACCCGATGATTCTCACTAAACTTCATAGGTTCCTAGGCCTTGCAAATTTCTATCATAGATTTGTGTTGGGATTCTCTAATATTGCTTGATCCATTAGCCAGGTGACGAAAGGGGGATCTAAGGCTAATTTCATCTGGTACAAGCCACAACAGCATGTATTGGAGGAGCTAAAGCAACGCTTATGTTCGGCGCTCATCCTTACCTTACCATATCTACAACAACCCTTTAAGATGAAGACAGATGCTTCAAACTACGTTGTTGGTGTGGTCCACACTCAGCATGGCCATCTAATGGAATATCATAGTGAGACACTTTCATATACGGTCCGCAAGTACCCCACCTATGACAAGGAAATGTACTCCATTGTCCAAGCCTGTAGCCAATGCAAGAATTACATACTTGGAAAAGAAACAATCATCCACATTGATCATAAGCCCTTGCAGTTCATGCAAACCCAAGGAAAGTTACATAATGATCTCCACCAGAAGTGGTCAACTTACTTGCAACAATTCCACCTGAACATTAAATATAAGAAGCGCAACAACAATCGAGTCGTTGATTGCCTCAGTGGACCTCCAGTGGAGGCATTAACCATGGTTCTCAACTCTTGCGGCCATGATACCTCTAGGTGGCCTCAACTATATGGAAATGATCCTGAGTTCTCTCCTATATATCAATCATTGTGTGAAGGTACAACAGTGGTAGACTTTCATCTTCATGAAGGATTGTTATGCCACCTGGGTCATCTCTGTGTTCCTTCAAGCGAGTGAGCAAAGATGATTTGAGAAGCACATTACAGTCGAGTGGCCGGGAACTTTGGTATTAAGAAGACAGTGGCTATTTTGTAAAAGTATTTTTATTGTCCCAAATTCCAACAAGATGTGGACCGATATATGAGATCATGCACTGCCTGTGCCATAAAAAAACCAGCCGTTAAAAAGAAAGGTTTGTACACCCCCTTCCAACTACAAATGGGCCATGGGAATCCATATCCATGGATTACATGTCAATACTACCTTCAACTAAGCATGGTAATGACTGTGTGTTTGTGGTTGTGGATCGCTTCTTTAAGATGTCCATTCTGATAGCTCGTAAGAAGAGCATCTCTGCCGAAGCCACTACTAAGATATTCTTCGAGCATGTTTGGGTTAATTTTGGGTTTCCATAGACTATCATTTTAGATCAAGACAACAGGTTTCTGAGCACTTTCTAGTCTATTCTATGGTCATTGATGGATACCAAGCTCACTAAATTGACTACCTTCCACCCCTAAACTGATGGACAAATAGAGGTAGTCAACCAGATGATTGTGCATATTCTGAGAATGTACAATTCTAAACATCCTTGCACACAGGATGAGAGCCTTCCTTATGTTTAACATAGTTATAACCAATATATGCATAGCTCTACCGGTCACATCCCTTTTTAGGAATGCTTGGGTTTCCAACCATTGGCCCCGATTGATGTAGATATTCCCCTTGCATCCACATAGGTGAAATATTCCCATGCTCAGGCTGAGGTTGATAAGGCCACCAGATTTTTTGAACGAATCCATCACATCCACCAACAAGTGCATGAAATTTTGGAGAAGGCCAATATTAAAGACAAACAATGACATGACCAGCATCGCGTTCCACACAGGTTCTAGGTTGGGGATAAGGTTTGGTTGCATTTACAGAAAGAGAGGCTCATAGGACCCCATCGCAAGCTTCGTCCACTTCAATATGGGACATACACCATCACCAAGGTAGTTGGTGATAATGCTTTCAAATTAACTAGCATTCCTCCATTCCTTGGCATGCACCTAGTATTCAATGTGGAGCTCCTTTGACCATATTTTACACCACTATTGGACACCTTGGAGGTGGCATACTAATTAACACCGACAGAAATTATTCCTGACCACATGGAACAAGAAACCATTGATCGTATCATGTAAACACAGGTTAAGGTCACCCTCCAGCAAAAGATCCAACTATATCGAGTTGTCAAAGTAGGGCAACTCCTCCACCAAGGCAAGTGGCTCACTAAGAGTCAAGTTTAGAATAATTTTTCCCATTTGATGGGGGAACTCAACACAATGGAGATCATTGCTTCCTAAGGGGGGAGGACTGATACAAATGGATATAGGTGGCCACCCACCTATTTGAATGGCTCGAAATAGTTTCTCCTGTTGAAAATTTTCTTGCAATTTTCTACGTTTTGTTCGGGTCCTAAACTTCTGGGGCCATTTTGAGGCCCTAAACGACATTTTTTGGCGATTCGAGGGGCCAAGTGGCTACCTTCAACATTTTATTTGTCCCCATTCAAAATTTGTAAACCTTGGATGTATATTTCCAACGGGGTAATGACCGCCTCAAACAGAGATCGTATGCAAAATTTATGACCCCAAGAAGTTGACTGTTCAACTAACCACCTTGGGGCCACAAAATTCATGATGATTCATCTCCTAGGGTTAGGTTTAGGGTTTTTTGCCTCTCCAAGGATTTATTATACAAGGCCCTTCAGCCTCCTTTTGTTTCTAGCTTATCATGAGTGAGTGTAGCCGCCACATCTCTTCTCAGAGATACAGCTACCGCCATTCTGGCTCCTTTTATTTTATAGTCTCTGATGTTTCATTCATTAAATAGAATATGAGTTTACCATATCACTGTGTTTATAGCCATATTTATCTATGCATTTGAATATATATATGCTCCTTCATTTTGTTCTCACATAAATCCATATCAGTGGTATCGGAGCTTTTTACTCTAGCGGTTTCTCAGTGCATGTCCCCGACGAGATCTGAATATCAAGAGTTGGGTCTTGAACTAGTTGAGCTTGGGGAAAATATTTCTCATCGTCTGAAGTAGACTCACATGGTAGGAGAAGAAAAGAGAGATGACGGAGTAGGAGATCCTATTAAAATGTTTCTCAAGGAATCCCTCACACAATAGAGGAACGAGATGGTGAATAACTTCTCCCAAATCCTTCTAAGAATGCTGATGACAGTGGGCTCACTTTCAACAAGCAGTCGTTTTTGGGGCACGAATCCCTTCAAGGTACAAGTTAACTTTGAAATCCCATTATTTGAAGGAAAGATAGATGCAAATGCTTTGAAAAAATGATTAAGTCTGTTAGAGGGTTACTTCTCTGTTCAAAATTTTCCCGACAACGAAAAATATCGCCTTCGCGCTACTTAAGCCCCCCCCCATGTTAAATATTGGTGGGATGGGTACTGTGAGAGGCATGTAAAGGATGAATTTGAGATATTCAAAATAGAACCCACTTGGGAAAATTTTTCTGATGCTGTCAAAGAGGAATTCTACCCTGTCGAAAACTATGATGACCAATACACTCGGTGGACAACATTCCGCCAAGAAAGAAACCAAACAGTGCCAAAGTATACTAATATATTCCATACCCTGCACTCAAATATGGGTATTAGAGACTGCAAATGACACTTATTTATAAAATAAAGCAGTGGTATGCATAGGTATGTTCAATTAGAGATGGATTTCCTAGACATATCCTCACTGGGAGCAACTTACCGATATGCCGTCAAAATCGAGAAAAATTTTAAGCAAAAGAATAAGCGGGGATTTGGGTCTACAAATCAGTAGAAGAAGCGAGGAAAAATTGGCCCTAACTCACAACCCAAAGGATAGAGAAAGGATGGCCAAAGTCCCAAAAACCAATCCAAGCCACATGCAAAAAAGGGTAACGAGAAATCAAAGAAGGACACCGACGAGTGGTGTGAGTTCCATAAAATCCCCCTGGAACCACACTGATGAATGCCATTTAAAGCAGTAATTGTTGGCCGAGACAAAATCCTTGGATCCAAACTCTGACTCAGACACTAATGCAGAGAAATAAATGGGTAAGCAGATCATCAAAGTAGAACCTAGTGCCACCACAACAACCACAAAGATCCAACCAAAAGAGTCAGAGGAGCTAGAGGAAGTGGAGCGCCTATTCCACTCACAACTGTGGGTGCAAGGGACTCTGCTACATTTCATTGTCGACAATGGTAGTCAAAAGAACCTCATCTTGGTCGAGGTGGTCAAAATATTGAAGCTTCCAATGGTTCCACATCCCCAACCCCACAACATTGGTTGGTTGAGCCATGGATAAGACATTCGCGTTAGCCAACAATGTCACCTCTCCTATGGTAATCAATCCCTTCAAAGATGGGGTAATGTGTGATGTTTCCCCACTTGAAGTTTGTGATGTTCTTTTAGAATAACAATATATGTGCAAATTCCATGCTATGTATGAGTATAGACCTCGTAGTGTCATTATTACTTTGGGATGAAGCTCTATAGGATACCATAGACACTTCCTGCTAATGTAGTGTCTCTCATCACAACGAAGCAGTGCAGGAAGATAAATCTCCTAGATAGGGAAATTCGTAATCTTCATGGTTCATTTTGAGAGGGAACAAAATATCATAGCAACATCCACCGCCTCCACACAGAATCCCTCTACGTAGTAGAAACAAGTGGACAAGATTGTGGAATCATAAAAGACATATTCACCACACCTGTTGGGGTTCCAGTACATTGTCAGGTCAAGAATTGCATTGATTTGGTCCCCAATGTGCCTTTACCTAATGGGCTATTCTATGGGTGTTCCCTCACGGAGAACAAAGAAATCAAATTCCATATTCAAGATTTAATCCAAAAGGGGCACATTCGACCCAGATCCTAACCCTGTGGGATCCCAATTGTGTTGGTACAAAATAAAGATGGGACATGGATACTCTGTATTGACTACTGATCTCAAAACAAGAAAAAATTATAGAATCAATATCCCATTCCCTGGATCAATGACCTCCTCAATTAGAAAAAGGGGGACAAGTATTTCAGCAATATTGAACTGAAGTTCGGCTATCATTAAGTGTCAATTGAGTAGACCAATGTCTAGAAGACTACCTTCAAATATTGAGAAATCCTCTTTGAGTGGTTGGTCATGCCTTTCGGCTTGAATAATTCTCCAACAACCTTCATGAGGATGATGGATGGCATTCTATGTCCATTCACCAATTGCTTTGTGGTCGTTATCTAGATGATATCCTCATCTACAGTAGAACATGGGAAGAACATCTCCAACATATCCACCATGTCCTTAACACCCTGCGACAACACAAGTTATACGCCAATCTAGAGAAGTTCTCATTTGGCATGGAAATGGTTCAGTATCTAGGATACATTTTGGACGGACATGGTGTTCATGTAGATCTGGCCAAGATCCAATCCATTCACGATTGGTCGACCCTAACGACTCTCACAGAGCTTCACAACTTCCTAGCCCTTGCAAATTTCTATTGCATATTTGTGTTGGGCTTCTCTAATATTGCTTGGTCCATTATCTAGGTGACCAAAGGGGGATCTAAGTCCAAGTTCATTTGGTCCAAGCCACAACAACGCACATTTGAGGAGTTGAAGCAACGCTTATGTTCGATGCCTGTCCTTAGCTTAACAGATCTACAACAACCCTTTGAGATCGAGACAGATGCTTCAGACTATGTTGTTGGTGCGGTCCTCAATCAGCGGCCATATAGTGGCATATCATAGTGAGACTGTCACGTCCCCATGCCTCCGGCCGGTGAAGAGGACGCGACTACAAGCTTCAAACACCCGGGATAAGAGCCCCATGAACATATGCATACACAAAATTGCTGAAACAGAATGCTTAAACTTGTATATTGAACTAGAATATGCTCACATGAATATTTATCATGCACAGATGCAATCATCTATCAGACACAGCGGAAACATCATACATTCAAACAAGCATTCATGCAGCATGTTCATCATATCATTAACATAATTTAAGGTTGCAGAAGTAAAAATGGACAAGAGCACTTATCTTTTGATGAACTCGTTCCGGAACCAGCTATGTTGCTGCAACGTTCCACCCAACCATAGGCCAGCGTGCTCCTTAATCTCTCAGCAACGCTGCCACCCTCGAGCTGGGCATGACTCTCCAAGGAATAAGGGAACAAGAAGGCTTACACATAGCCAAGGATATACAAAACACACAGCCAAGCCAACATAGTTTGGTTTATCAGGGCATTAAGGAGTTGGGAAAGGCTCAATGCTAAGCTGGTGAGCTCATTACAGAGCCAAGAACACCCACACCAGAACTAGCCTGACCTCTAAGACACCCAAACACACCCAACACAAGGAATCAGTCCCTTCTCTGCTACACAGTCCCTCAAGCCCTGCATTCCCTTCTAGTTCTATTCAGGGGTGATGGAGAAGAATGCCAACCCTTTAGCTCTGTTTGTGTGGTTTTCAGCCACCAGGTTTATCAAGCAAATCTAAGCCAACATCCTTGCTCCTCTCACATTCCGAAGACCAACCATTGCACTCAGGAAATTAATTTAGCTGTCACAGCTTAAACAGGGGAAATGAATTCAAACAGTCTGCAGTAGCCTCAAGGCATAAAAACAACCACGGTCCACAGCATGGGAAAACAACAGTCCATTCCTGAACAACTAAGCCAGCGGATAAGAATTACACAGGCCGCACACAGTTCTTGAGCGTGAAATGGCCTCCTACAGGAAATCGTGGGTGACTGTGACCAACAGCTCCCAGCTTGCTGCGTGAGTGACAACAAATTAGAGCTACCAATCAACCTGTGAGGAAAGGATCCGCCCACACCAACCACAAATCCATAGAGGAATACCACATGGGTAAGAACAGGAAAATCCTGTGTGTGAGCATGAGCAACGTCTGCTCCTGCGTGTGGACGAACAGCAAAAATCGGGAGGTCACGAAATGGAGAGTGAAATCTCTGTGTGTGGATGAGCAACGTGAGGAAGGAATAGACTGTGGAGGTCGCATGCAGTGGAGAGAGTGCCTAGGTGTTTCTTGCTGGTGGAGTGTGCGTGTGGGTGAGGACTAACAATCCTACCACCCCACTCCCCAAAACAATTAACTGCCTCAACCACCAGTAGCCTTTCTTAATGAAAGTGGTTGGAATGAGACAAGGGAAGAAGACACATGGGTTTTTTTTTTCTCTCATTGGCCAAGGTTTGACAAATTCCCCACATCCTTATCCTTGTGAAAATCATGCCCCTTTCGATTTAGTTACTGCAATCGTAGCTGGTCGAGTTCATTTAATTATGGATGCATATTTACATGATGATAAACTTAAAACGTATGCCGCATGCCCCGATATACACTCGGTGACAAATTTAAATCCAAAAAATATCATAACCGATCGATGGTGGGGCCTTGGCCTTTAGCTCCACACCATGATCATTTACAATACATACATCATATACATCTAATGCAACAGGGTCAAAACCGGGGCATTACAAAGACACTTTTAGATACATTCTACAAGTACCCCACCTATGACATGGAAAATAAATAGTCATCCACATTGATCATAATCCCTTGTAGTTCATGCAAACCCAAGGAAAGTTACAGAATGAATGCCACCAGAAGTGGTCCACTTACTTGCAACATTTCCACCTGAACATTAAATATAAGAAGGGAAGCACCAATCGAGTCGTTGATTTCCTCAATCGACCTCCAATGGCAACATTAACCATGGTACTTAACTCTTGTAGCCATGAGACCTCTGGGTAGCCTCAAATACATGGAAATGATCCTGATTTCACTCCTATATATCAATCATTGTGTGTAGGTACACCAATGGTAGACTTTCATCTTCAATAAAGATTTTTATTCCACCTAGGCCATCTTCGTGTTCCTTCAAGAGAGCATGGGAGGATGATTTGGGAAGAACATTACAGTCAAGTGGCAGGGCACTTTGGTATTGAGAAGATCGTGGTAGTTTTGCAGAAGTATTTTTAGTGGCCCAAAATCCAACAATACTTTGAACGATATATCGGATCATGCACTTCCTGTGCCATCACAAAACCAACCGTTAAAAAGCAAGGGTTCTGCACCCTCCTTCCCACTCCAAATGGACCATGGGAATCCATCTTTGTCAGGACTGCCTTCAACTAAGCATGGTAATGACTGTGTGTTTGTGGTTCTGGATCACTTTTCTAAAATGGCCATTCTGATAGCTTGTAAGAAGAGCATCTCTGCCAAAGTCACTGCTAAACTATTCTTCGAGGATGTTTGGGTTCATTTTGGGCTGCCCCAGACTATCAATTCAGATCAGGACAACAGGTTCCTGAGCACTTTATGGTCTAGTATACAGTCATTGATAGATACCAAGCTCGACAAATCGATTGCCTTCCATCCCCAGATTGATGAAAAATCAGAGGTAGTCAACCAGATGATTGTGCATATTCTAAGAATGTACAATTCTAAACATCCCCACAAATGGGATGAAAGCATTCCTTATTTTCAACATAGCTATAACTGAGATCCACATTTCTCTACCAGTCACAGCCCTTTTTAGGTATGCTTGGGTTTCCAACCATTTTCCCCTATTGATTTAGATATTCCCCTTGCATCCACACAGGAGGAATCTTCCCATGCTCAGGCCTAGGTTGATAAGGCCACCAGAATTATTGGATGAATCCATCACATACGCCAACAGGTCCATGACATTTTGGAGAAGTACAATACTAAATACAAGTAATGAGATGACCAACATCGGGTTCCACACAAGTTCCAGGTTGGGGATAAGGTTTGGTTGCATTTACAAAAAAAGAATCTCATAGGACCCCATCACAAGCTTCGTCCACTTCCATATGAGCCATACACCATCACCAAGGTGTGGAAATTGAACCCAGGTGTTAGAACAATTACACTCACAAAAATTTCCAATTACACACAAAGGAGACTGAATATGGAGCAGAACACTAATCTGTATTGAATAAGTGTACAATAGCCAACCCTATGAAGTCATAGGCTGCCACAATAAATAATTACATGAGAGATTCAAATGAATAAGGATTCCATTCGAATTTGGTCAAAATCAGGCTTACTAAATCTAAGCAAATCCCCCATAGGTGCATAAAGCAGTTTCCAAATCTCTTTAGGAGCTCACGAATTGGCAAAATCAATTAGGCAAGATAATAGATGGTGGAAGGACAACTCATACATGCTTTTCTTAGGAGAAAAGAGTGGAGGATCTGCATGAATGGTCTTAGGAGAAATGTTCTTGTAGGACTGTTAGGATATGCAATTAAATCATAATTATCAGAAACAACAAGTTCAACTATCTCTTCACTTACATTCAAAGGTTCTGGTGGTGAAGAGGATTCTCCAACTTCCACTGTTGCTAGGGGCTCTTTTTGAAACTGAACACACCTTTCAATGAAGGCTTTGTTTGTGCTCAAATTGATCAGCTTGTACCCTTTTGAACCTTCAGAGTACCCAACAAATAGACACTCTTGGCTTTGGGGCTGCAAAGCCTTCCTCTTTTCTATTGGAATTCTAGCCCAAGCCCTTGAGCCAAAAATCCTGAAATGGGTCACATCTAGCTTGTGCCCACTTCATGCTTCAAAAGGATTCATACCATCAAGCATTTTATGAGGCACCCTATTCTAGATATAGGCTGCACAGTTTATAGCTTCGGCCCAAAAGTTTGGTGGCAAAGTCTTAGCCTCCATCATGCATGTTGCCATCTCTTTCAGTGTTCTATTCTTCCTCTCAGCAACACCATTTTGCTGTGGTGTGTAAGGGATAGAATGTTGCATCTGAATACCTACATATACACAATATTGAATGAACTCAGACTTGACATACTCACCACCATTGTCAGATCTGAGGACCTTGAGTTTCCTCCTAGACTGGTTTTCAACCAAAGCCTTAAAGACTTTGAAAAGGCCAAAAACTTCAGACTTGTGTTTCAGGAAGTAAACCCAACAATACCTGGAAAAGTCATCTATGAATGTCAATGCATATTTGTCCTGACTCATTGACATATGAGGAAATGGGCCAGCAACATCACTGTGGATCAACTCAAGAGGTGCAGAGGTTCTCTCATGACTAGCTTTCTCAAATTTATGCTCTGGGTGTTTTCCTAAGATGCAACCTTGACAGACTCCTTTGGAAAACTTAATCTTTGGTAACCCTATGACCATTTCTTTTTCACTAATATCATAAAGATACTTGTATTTGAGGTGGCCAAATCTTTCATGCCAAATCTTGCTTGCCTCATTAGCATGAATCAGAAGAGTAGAGGGGTTTGAGTAGGGTAGGAAGTTTAAGAACATGTATACCTTCGAAGTGTGATTTGCAAATCCTTTTGCAATGACTTTACCACTTGAGATCTCTGTGATCTCAACTTCATCAGGGGAGAATATGACCTTCTTTGGAGACCCTGTGTGGGTCATCTGATACACTGATAAGAGGTTAGAGGCAAGACCTGGAACATACAATACATTGCTGAACTTACCATGGTCAAGATCAATCCTCCCTTTGCCCAAACTTTCAGTGAGAGAGTCATCTCCCAGTACAATTGGTGGACCTTTCAACATGTCAAGTGAGGTGAATGCCTCCTTGGTCGAAACCATATGTCTTGAAGCTCCAGAATCAATGATGAAACTAGGTGAGCTTGATGTGCCAACAACCAATGCATGAACTCTCTCTCTGTCTTCTGAATTTGATCCTCCTTCCCTCTTCTTTGAGTTGTCTGGAAGGGTGATGCCATTCTTCTCCAGGAGTTGGGTCAGCATGTCAATTTGCTTCTTCATGCAAGATCTTTCAGGATGATTTCCCTTATTGTTGTATGCACACTTTCTCATTTCTCCTTTGTTCTTCTTCTTCTGGGGGTTCTTCTTGGAGCTTTGGGGATCCTTTGGAGACTTGTTCTTGTCTCTCTTTTGCTCAGGTGGCTTATTAGCTTTCTTCTTTATTTTTGAATCCACCCTCGAATCTCCAACAACCAGAGCTTGGTCTTTGGAAGGTTTGATGGTGCCCATCATCACCAATTTATCTTGTTCTTGTGTGAGAGATTCCATGAAATCTGCAAGGCTAGGCATTTTCCAGGCTCGAGCTGTCAACTTTGTGGCATAGAAGGTCGAGACAAACACTGAATAGTCAGGGCCAAGATTTGAGAGTATGTCCAAAACCAGTTTCTCATCCTTCTTTTCAATCCCACACTATTTTAGCTGCAAAACAAGGGTTTTGAACTTGGAAAAATAGAGTTGCAGGGATTCAAAGCTATTGAGACTCAGGGAGATCAATTCATTTTCAATTTGATGTCCCCTCATCTCATCTGTCTTACCAAAAATCTCAACAAGCTTATCCCATAATTCATTTGGTGGTGTTAATCCATCAAGATGGAAAAGGAGGTCTCTGGATATGCTCAGACACAAGAGACCATAGGCCTCATCCCTCCTGTTGTGCCATTTAATTTTCTCTGCAGCTGCATTGGGCTCTGCTTCTATTGCCATAGTCACTCTGTAGAGGCATTTTTCTCTCAACAGTATCTCCATATCTGCTTTCCATTCAAAGAGGTTAAATGGAGTCAAGATGATCTTCTGAGATTGATCCATAGCTCATAAATTGTTCCTTCAGTTAACAGAATGCTCCCAGTCAATGATGTCAAACCTGCAATAAAAAATTGGAAGGAGAGGAATCGATCTACAAAGGCTCTGATACCATGTGGAAATTGAACCCAGGTGTTAGAAAAATTACACTCACAAAAATTGCCAATTACACATGCAAATTACACACAAAGGAGACTGAATATGGAGCAGAACACTAATCTGTATTGAATAAGTGTACAATAGCCAAACTTGTGAAGTGATAGGCTGCCACAATAAATAATTACATGAGAGATTCAAATGCATAAGGATGTCATTCGAATTTGGTCAAAAGTAGGCTTACTAAATCTAAGCAAATCCCCCATAGGTGCATAAAGCAGTTTCCAAATCTCTCTAGGAGCTGATGAATTGGAAAAATCAATTAGGAAAGCTAATAGATGGTGGAAGAACAACGCATACATGCTTTTCTTAGGATAAAATAGTGGAGGATGACGAGGACAAAAAACAAGTTAACTTCACCTAGTCAAACTTTCCCAATTGCCTTAAAACTCAGAAAAAGCAGGCAATAAAGCAGAAAAAGCAGACATGTGCTAGGAAGGCCAAGAATAAAGTAGATTTGATTCCAAGTGGTTTCACAAGCGCTCCATGACTCAAATTTAGCAAGTTTGACCACTTTGGATGTGTGGAGGACAACTTGCATAAGGTGGAATATGGAAACTAGGAAAATAAGATAAAAATTGGATTAATTAATGTCTAAGGTAGATAACTATGGGTTGATTATTATAACACAAGGTAGATGGTGATAATTATTTTGAATTAAGCATTCCTTAATTCCTTGTCCTGCACCCAGTATTCAATGTGGAGCTCCTTCGACCATATCGTGCACCACTGTTGGACACCTTAGAGGTGGCAGACCAATTGACACCTATAAATCTTAATCTCGACTCCATGGAACAAGCAACCATTGATCAGGTCATGGAAACACAGGTTAAGGGCACCGGCCAATAGAAAATCCAACAATGTCATGTTTTCAAAGTAGGGCACCTCCTCCACCAAGGCAAGTGGCTCACCAAGAGTTAAGTTCAGCAGAAGTTTTTGCATTTGATGGAGACACTCAACACAATGGAGACCATTTCTTCCTAAGGGGGGAGGAATGATCCATATGGGTATAGGTGGCCACCCACCTATTCCATTGACTCAAAACAGTTTCTCATCTTGACAATTTTCTTGTAATTTTCTATGTTTTTTTAGGTCCTAAACTTTTGGGGCCATTTGAGGCCCTAAACGAAGTTTTTGGCAATTCGGGGGGGGAAACTGCTGCTCCAGATTATCAAATCAAATCAAGACAATAGGTTCTTGAGCACTTTCTGGTCTAGTGTATGGTCATTGATGGATACCAAGCTCACCAAATCGACTGCCTTCCACCCCCATACTGATGGAAAAACAGAGGTAGTCAACCGGATGATTGTGCATATTATGATAATGTATAATTCTAAACATCCCTTCACATGGGATGAGATCCTTCCTTATGTTCAACATAGCTATAATCGATCTCTGCATAAATCTACCGGTCACAACCCTTTTCAGTCGTTCTTTGGTTTCCAACCATTGGCCTCGATTGATGTAGCGTTGCCCCTTGCATCCACACAAAAGGAGTATTCCCATGCTCAGGATGAGGTTGATAAGGCCACCATATTTATTGAACGAATCCATCATATCCCCTAATAGTTCCATGACATTTTGGAGAATGCCAATACTAAATACAAGATGCGACATGAGCAACATCGGGTTCCACACAAGTTCTAGGTTGGGGATAAGGTTTGGTTGCATTTACAGAAAGAGAGGCTCACAAGACCCCGTTGCAAGCTTCGTTCACTTAGATATGGGTTATACACCATCACCAAGTTAGTTGGTGATAATGCTTTCGAATTAAGCATTCCTCCATTCCTTGGCCTACACCTAGTATTCAATGTGGATCTCCTTTGACCATATTTTGCACCACTGTTCGACACCTTGGAGGCAGCAGAACAATTGAAACCTATAGAGATTAATCCTGAATCCATGGAACAAGAAACCATTGATCAGATCATGGAAACACGGGTTAATAGAACCCACTAGCAAAAGATCCAACTATATCGAGTTGTCAAAGCATGGCAACTCCTCTAGGAAGGCAAATGGCTCACCAAGATTCAAGTTCAGCAGAAGTTTCCCCATTTGATGGGGGCACTCAAAAAAATGGAGACCATTGCTTCCTAAGGGCGGAGGACTGATCCAGATGGGTATAGGTGCAAAATAGTTTCTCATGTTGACAATTTTCTTGTAAATTTCTATGTTTTTTCAAGTCCTAAACTTCCAAGGCCATTTTAAGGCCCTAAACGACATTTTTTGGCGATCTGGGGGGCCAAAATATTACATTAGGAAACCCTATTCGAAAGTTGTAAATCTAGGATAGACCTTTCCAATGTGATATCAAGCGCCCCAGATGGATATTGTATGCAAAATTTATGACCCCGAGAAGTTGACTATTCAACTAACCACCTTGGGCCCGCAAACTTCATGATGATTCATCTCCTAGGGTTAGGTTTAGGGTTTTATTCCTCTCCAAGGATTTATGATTAAAGGCCATTCAACATCCTTTTGTATTCATCTTCTCATGAGTGAGCGTAGCCACCACATCTCTTCTCATATATACAAGTACCACCATTCTAGATGCTTTTGTTTTACAGTCTATGTTGTTTCATTCATTTAATAGAATCTGAGTTTACAATATCACTGTATTTATTGCCATATATATCTGTTCATTTGAATATATATTCTCTTTCATTTTGTTCTCACATAAAATATGGATCACCTATACTCATGGGGGATGATTCTCCCGTCGAGATCACCAACAAGGCCAGAATTGAACTCAATCATGGTAGCTTTCACAACAAGATTTCAACCCAAAATTCGACGACAAAATCCGATGACATCTGACGTATCATAGGGATGTGTCGAATAGTAATGATGAAAAGTACTGAGACTTTTAAATTATTTTAGCACCGTTGAATTTTCGGCACTAGGGCATAGGTTTTGCGATGGCTATGTCGTCGGATTTTCGACACTAGGGCATAGGATATTCGACAGCTATGTGTAGGATATTCGACGACTATGTGTAGGATATTCAATGGCTATGCATAGGATATTCAACGACTATGTGTAGGATATTCGACGGCTATGCATAGGATATTCAATGGCTATGTGTTGGATGTAACTCTCAATTTTCTCACACATAGTAGTCACATAGATAATTCTCATAGCCAAAAGTACTTAATCTTCAAGAAAAATAAACCTTGAAAATAATTGTAAATCAACAAATCTTGTGGCCCAACTATGTGCCTATGCATGTGGTGAGGTTGATTCCTTGATGATGCGATGCAGTATGCGCTAATGTGTTAAATCACACTATAATAAACTTAATATTCATATGACCATGACAAAGGAAATTTAGGTGCTTAACTTTTTATTTTTTACACAATAGTGTGTTTCCATTTACACCACTTTTCGTTTACTTTCTGTTTGTATCTTTGCCATCATCCTCAACCTCATCATCACTATTTTTATCATCATCATAGTCATCCTCGTCATCATCATCATCATCATCATCATTATTATCATCAATATCATCATCAACATCATCATTAGCATCATCATCATCATCCCATCATCATCATCATCATCATCACCATCCCCATCATCATCATCATCATCATTGACATCATCATTAGCATCATCGTCATCATCATTAACCTCATTTCCATCATCATCATCCTCATCGCCATCATCCTCATCCTCATCGCCATCATCATTCCTCATCACCATCATCATCATCCTCATCCTAATCCTCATCATCACTGTTATTATCATTAGCATAGTCATCGTCGTCATTATCGTCATCATCATCATCATCATTATCATCAATATCATCATCAACTTATGCCAAATGTAATTTCAAAAGATATGCCAAATGTAATTTCATTTTTAAACATTAATAATTTTCTTTAGTGTTGTGTATCTTTACCTTTTATCTGAAGGGGGTTTCGACATAAATCTTGGAGTAACTATTTTGATTGTGTGTGAGTGGATGTACTCAACATGTTCAATCCTATTGACTCTTTTTTGGTCAATAATAATAGAATTAGGAAGTGTTTTTATTTCATCCCTTATTGAAAATTTGAAAACCTAATTCCTAAGTGAATATAACCAATTTACATTCAAGTATTATATTATCTACTATTGATCCTTCATTAATCATAAAAACACACTTTAGTTTTGATTTCAATGTTGTGGTGTTACTGAAACTCCTAAACTTATTAGCTTGCTTATGGAACTCATTTGGCATTGGATATAAGCATGTATCATCAATAAACATAATAAAAACATAATCCTATCCATGCAATGCAAAAACACCTCTCTATAGCAATGCAAACATCGACCTCTGCACGGTTTGTGATCCAGCTAGCTACATGCCATTATTTGCATTTGCATGACATCGAGTGTTGTTTATAGTTGTCGTGAGTCAATGATATTCATGAAATAATTGAATTCTTGTAGAGGAGGACTCATCAAACCGGCCTTTTGAATTTCATTTTGACGAAAAAAGAGTGGACATTGGTAGCGAGGTTCACATAGGTAGTAGGCACAAAGTTTTGAGCTCGCTTCAGGCCTAGTAGTAGATTAGTAGTTGTTATTTTTTGTTATAGTTGTAGTTGTTGACACATTGTCACACTTTAGATTGCTTGGGGACTCGAGGGTCAAGTCACATCTCGATGGCTAGTAAAATATAAAAAATTAAATATAAAATATAACAAAACAAAACAAACAAAACAAAAATATATAAAAAATAATAAATAAAATATAAAAAATAACAAAACAAAAATATATAAAATATAATATAATATAATAACACAAAACAACAAAAATAAAAACAAAATATAAAACCACAACCGTCCGGACACAATATTTCCCCATGAAACAAAGAACCCAGTCAATAATTTCACAGCGGAGCCGACACAATATACCTCCACATCCAGAGGTCACGCAGAGAAGGTTTAACGGAGGTCACACAAAGGAGGTTGCCGGAGGTCAAGTATGTTTACACAGAGGAGGGTTTGCAGCGGTCAGGGTTTGCAGAGGAAGAGGAGGGTTTGGTTTGAAACAATCATTCAGGTCCCTTTACAATGAACTCCCTCAACTGAATTGGTTTGAAACAATCATTTATGTCCCTCTACAATGAACTCCCTCATCTGAATTTGTTTGAAACAATCATTCAGGTACCTCTACAATTAGCCATTTTAGTAGTGGATCTGCAAGATATTTTAGTGGGTTTTTACTTATCAGGGCAGTCCTTTCAGAGATGTTATGGATGGCTTTCAAGTGGGATGCTCTCAGAATGGTGGACATGGGACCTGTTCTACAAAAACTGAGAGTTTGATGGATTTGGCATGGTTTAATCACGGGTTCACTATTCCTATTAGCTTCCTACATAACCAAATTGTACATGATATAATAGCAGCAACTCTCACAGCTTTAGTAGCCCTTGCTTTCCTTCGCTTTTGGGACAAGATGGCTAAGCGAGATGTATTTGATCAGGTATTTTGCTGTAATCGTTTCTCTTTTCTCACCAAATCAATGTCTTGTTTTTTTTCATTTTATTGTTCCTTTGTGTCTATGGAAAACGAACTTGTGATCCCTCGCTGAGACGTGACTTTCAAAGAACTGAGTAGACAGTGTTGAGTGACTTTCGAAGAACTCGACAATTCACTAAATTAATCGTTGTTTTCATATTGTACAGGAGTTTACTTGGAAAATAAGTTGACTGATACACTCACTTGGGGTTTCCAGAATGAGGAACTAGCGTTACAACAACGTGCTTGGTAAGAAACCCGCTCTCATTTCCAAACTACATTTCTAGTTTCCTTTCATTTAGAATTTGGTGGAAACATTATTTTTGTCTCCTTTGAGATTGAATCAACTTATGATTCCTTTTTTTACATTGACTCACCAATAAGGGTACATGGCCTCTGCAACCCTTGTTGAATAAACAATTAGGAATTCCACTTTTATTTATAAAATACCCAGCTGAGATGTCATGGAGGAAAGTATCCATATCATATGGCTTGGAACCCTCATTTTGATTCCAAAAACATTTTTTGCGAGACCAAATCCCATGATTTGGGTATTTTTATGAAAACGTAGATTCCCTTGGGGTGTTTTTCTTTCCATGTGTATGGGTCTAATTTCATTTATGGTAGCTTTTGAAATGTTGAAAGGAACTTAGAGAAGGAAGAGTTGTAGGTGGCTATCTACTAATTGTTTGACAAAAGTCCTCAACCAAGTAATTGTCCACTAAGTGTTTGACAAAATGTCTAAACCCAAATTTCCATATCTCCCTCATTCAGATTTTGAGGCCAGAAAAAATATGCAGGGTTCGACTCAAAGATTCAACCAAGAAATTTCCAGAAATCCTAGTGACCCTTTTTTTAGGTTGATAATCCAGCTAGCAAAGTGTGTTAATTAGGCCCCTTCCATGTTGATTTTTTTTACTTTAAAAGAGACCCATTTGATCTAGATAAGTGAATATTAGTACTATACAGTTTCTTTAGGTTTTCACCCATAAATTTTAAATAATGACCTTAGATTTTGATTTCATCTCCCTCAGAAAAACCTTTATTGTTTACCTTCTGGAGGCCAAATCTCACTCAATTTTAGCTCGATTTTCACCAAACAAAAAGGCAACGCGTTAATTATACTTGTAATTTATTTATAATGAACTTAGGAAATTTTAGTTTTAGATAATTTGTGAAAGGTATATTAGACAGAACAACTCTCATGCCAAGAGGCATTTTGCTCATTTTGAACCTAGTTTGAGACCAGTTTTTATAAATGATTAGGGGTACACTCGTAAGAACAACTTTCCCTCTGAGGCATAGATGAATGTCCCTATGCAAGTTCCATGACTTGAACTGCCTTGGAAGCCATTGATAACAGTTTTGTGTCCTTTCATCTCCATAGTTTGTACCATCCAACTGATGATTAACCATCACAAGTGACATGGAGGGAACAGATCCCAAATCAAATGATGACATGGAAATCCAAAGTTTATCTTCAAAGGATTTTGTCAAATTCATTTATTTCTCTCGAATTGTAACTTTTTGATTAAAATAATATTAATTTTATCATATAGGGAAAAAATATATTATTGAGGGAAGTTAAAAGTGATTTGACGTAGAAAAATGGCCACTTCTCCAAAAGTGACAAGTATCTTGTAAATCGTCAAGTCTCTTTTGACCGAAGGGATTGCACCTAACCCTAACCTCTAAAATCTCTTTATATATGAGGAGGGTCCTTTGTAATAGTTAACATTTATTCAACAAGGAATATAAGGTCTATTGGTATTTTTTTAGAGTTTTTAGTGCTATACTCACTTGTCCACATTCATCTATTGAGATTTTGTATATACATGTGAAGGTTTGAGGGATAGTAGTAGTAGTTGTTTATGTTGGATCCTTTGAGGGATTGGTTAGCTATGTTGCTTGTATTATTTTCTTGGGTTTAATATGTTCGTTTTAATTTTTCTTTACTAATAGTTATTGTTTGTCATATATATTGGCTTTTGTGCAAGTTTTCTGAAGAATAGGTACTTGTTTGCTTAGTAATCTATGTTTACTTAAATAATTTTGATTTGGATTTATACTAGTATGGAAAAGATGAAAATACTGTGTTCATAATATAGTTTAAAATCTGAACTTCTCTTCCCCTTAATCGCCCTCTCACTCTATATGTGAGGTGAGGGTCACTGTTGTTGTATTTCATTGTAGTTGTGTCCTTTCCCACGTTTAATCTTCTAGCTGTTTATTTTCTTATATTTTGACAACTTTTCATACTTTAGCATATAGTTCCTCAAAACCAACCCCTATTTTGGAATTATATCTCTTACCTCTAATTAAAGGGTGGAAAGATTAAAAAAAATTCCCATAAATGATGTTTGTGGGGCTATAAGGTTGGAGGATTCCATGAATATCCTAAAACATACTCACAACTATCCATCACATCCTCCACCAGTATTTTACTATTGCCTTTAACCTCCAACAATAGCAAAATATCCTAGGGAATTATCAAGAATAGATTCACCCCCTCTTCAAGGGTGAACAAGGATCCCTTTATTGAGCCAATAACCCCATTGAAACGTCATTGATTATTCCTCAAAAAAATGCTTCAAAAATTTACCTGCATCCTTTAAGCATTTCCTAATGCTACTACAAGCATAGATGCAATAAAATACACAATGGATAACTGAAATTAAGAGTGTGCTTCTAGGGTTCTTTTGGTTCGCTATCTGCTTGTTGTGGTTATATAATCGTCAACTTCATGCCTTTAAATAGTTGGTAAATGGTAACATGTATAACTCCATGTCTTCAGATAACTGGTTGTGTATAACCTTCTTTATGTACCTAGAGCCCGAGCCTACAGAAGTCCATTGGTTAGAAGCTGTTGATTGGGAGTGTTTGAGGAGACTATTAATTGTAGTTCTTAGGTAAAAAAACTTTGCCTCCAACACTTGAATTTGCCTCTTCTGATGCATTAAGATATCCAACACCTCAGTGTTTTATGAATTGTATTGGTGACCATAATTGTGCCTTGAACTTGTTAATGAGAATATGGAAGTCCTGTTGTTGTTTATGTATTCCTCATGTTTCTTAAGAGCCCTCTTCAAAACTTAAAATATAATGTTGACATTTCCATGATACTTTTGTCAATCCACACTTCCATGACACCTTGGGAAATCCATTGCAACTTGGGATGCTTAGAATCACCCAATAAAAGAGGAGAGGGGAGCTGAGTTGAAGTAGGTGTAGAGTAAATTGAACAAGAGCACAAGAGGATATTGAATTTATAAATGCAAGTAGATAATCTCGATTTCCTTATTTGTAGAACAAGTGCAATGAGATGACACTAAACATTCCCCTAATTGTGCCTGTATCGAAATAAAGTAAGTATACGATAGAGAGAGAACCAAAGCCAAAAACATGCACTTAATACACCCTTCTCCTAGTTGAAAACCAAAGCATGGAACAAAGAAGCTATAACACTTACCCGGGCACAAAAACAACCAGAACCATCATTAGAGAAACTCTTCTATAATGATAAAAATGCTCTTGCATATCACTTTGAACCGTGCAGTTGATAGGAACTAGGAAACCATACTTTCTAAGAACTTGGAGCTGACCCAAGATTGAGACCTATACCTTAGATGACAATCGAGAATGCTAATTGATTAAGTTCCCCAATATCCCACATGCAACCCAAAGCTTTGCACAATAGAGTTTTTGAAAATGAGACTTATGATTAGAGGGTATGAATGAAGGTTGACACAACCTGTACTTATCCTTAATTCCCATGATTTTTCCATTGGCTAATTCCTTGAATGCTTTCAATGCTTCGAGGGGCATGTCTTGAGAAATAATTTGTAATTTGACGTGAATTTTCTGGATACACACCTAGGGGATTAGATGATAAGAAACCAACCAATTTTTCCATGAAACCAACCAATTTTTCCACGAATCCTTCATTAAACCCCCTTTCTTTGAGCACGTGATCTTCCAATACCAATGGAAAACACTATAAAGCCTTTCACCTCATCAAGACATGCTCTAAACCTGAAATATCCTTCTAAATGCTTACTTCATCCTTTGTGAAATCTCCCTGCCCCCATGAGGATGGAATGTATGTAAAGGTGCACCATTGAGCCAATAATTATTGTAATATGTGGGGTTCAATGAGTGAGCCAAGCAATGAAAAGGTGTGCAATTCTTATGGCGGTGAGGAAATCTCTGTTGATGTCTCATACTCAGGGCATTTTGTAGAAGAACGGTCCTCACAGATGCAATCATGGAATCCTACTTATGAACATCTCCTAAGATGGACTGGTTTGTAACTACAAACCACAACAAAGAAATGATAGGGCCAATGATATTAATGGGTGAGATATACCCTCTCCCACCAACCATGATCGACTTTCTTTAGGAAATCCAAATCTCTGAAATAACCATGGCCCCAAGAGGGGTCTTGACCTCTCTCAACCTCTTTAGGATGATGAACGAGGAGGAAAACCTAGTATCTGTAATATTCAACAATGATAGATATGTGTGCTCTTTATCAATTGTGAAGGCATTGGTGTGGGCATTCGTTGGACATTAATAAAATCATCTTTTTTATCTTATAAAAAATTGCGAATCTAGTGTGCATCATTAGTGAGACTTCTCATTCATGTCGCGTTTAGGGCAATACATTTAGGAGATAAATTCAAAGAATGAAGAATGTAAAGTGTCTAAAATATCTATGAATATTTAGCTTCCACAAGAATGCGAACAACCATGCCAACATGCTTGGAAATAGGTACATTATCTGTGATAATTTTTTATAGATTCTGAAGGCATTGGTGATCATTCGTTGGAAATTAATAAAATTATCTTATTTTATCTTGTAAAAAATTGTGAATATAGTATGGATCATCACTGAGACTTCCCATTCATGTCACATTCAGAGAAATAGATTTAAGAGCTAAATTCAAAGAATGAAGAATGTGAAGTGTCTGCAATATCTATGGATATTTAGCTTCCACATGCATGCAAACAGGTATATTATCTGTGATAGTTTGCAAAGAAAAGTTAACACCTACATCTTCAATAAGTTTAATTAACAACTCAGCCATATATTGTGCATCCCTGTATTTTCTAAAACTACCCAGTTTCTTTCAAGAAGACTGGTCCATTCAGATACGACACCCTGAAATTGATGAGTGTATGGTGTTGATGTATTTGTAACTTCAGAATGTATTCATCTATGTATCTTATGTATTATAACCCGATGTTTATTCTGGGATGTATCTATTATGTATTTGAGTCATATTGTCATACCTCGATGTTCCGATCGGGAGGATCCATAATGTAAACAAGTCATGTCAAGTCATTGTTAAAGTCCCCACAGTTTTGGGGCACTAGGGTTATTAGACACTCATAGAGATGTCGGATCTAGTAAGTAATTGTTAATTTAGGCCGACATGATTGAGTGCACTTCAAGTGAATGAAAGAATATAAATAGAGAGTGAGTCTCTCTATTTATCACACACATCATTCACTCACTCAAGTGTGGCACATTAGCGAGGAAGGAAATACACTGGGACTAGACAGAAGAAGAAGACTATTGCTTTGGGGATTTTACTGTTTTGGTGCTGATTCTATCTCTGAGGAAGTTGCGGGGTTTTCTCCTTTATGGTTTCCCCGAGGAAAACTCTTTATGTCTCTTGTCTCTTGTGATGTGATTATCATTGTGCTTGTTATTCTCTCAATAAAGATCCTAACATAATGCTAGCTTAATGTTGAAAAACTAACATGGTATCAGAGCTAACCTGAGAAGAAGACACTGTGCAGCTGCGGGAACTAGGGCTTCCTAGTTTGTGGACCTTCCTCCACATATTTTCAGCAAAATTAAGGTGGAACAACTCTCCTCCTTAGGGCGCATCTTTCTGTCGAAACATAATCCAATTCTGAGGTTTTTCAGTTTTGGACCTGTCACTGGGGTCGAAAATTAGGGCTTTTTACAGAAGATGATTTTTTTAGTGAGCCCAAGCCTGGATTGATCTCCTCCCCAAAATCGAAGTTAGGAACAAATTTCAAGGCATTTGGGTGGACAGAACTCCAGAAAAGCAAAACCCTAGTTTGCTCCTGAACCAGCTTTGCAGGATTTCAGCTCAAGTTTCAGATCCGACATCTTGAACCTGGTAAGATCTAAAATATTTTGTATTTCCATTTGAGGTTCTCATTTAAGATGTCTCATCATACCAATCTTGATGAAAAGCTTGAGGGAGCTGATAACTTCCAAGCTTGGAAGTATAGGATCTCCCTGGTCCTATAAGAGAATGAATTAGAATCCTACATTCATGAGGAGGTTCCAGTTCCAGAGGGAGATGAGGCAAAGGCCTTAAATAAGAAGAAGATGGTTATGGAAAAGAGGATCATTGCTGATTCTATTAAGGATCATCTTATCCCACAGGTGTCCTCTCTCAAGACACCTAAAGCTATGTTTGATGCCCTAACCAAATTGTTTGAAGGAAAGAACATCAATTGGAAGATGACCCTGAGAAACCAACTGAAGAATGTGAAGATTCAGAATGCAGAAACTATCCAGTCTTACTTCATAAGGGTTTCTCAAATCAAGGAACAATTAGAAGCTATTGATGAAGAAGTGGAAAATGCAGAGATTGTGATGACTACCTTGAATGGCCTTCCTAGGTCATGGGATGCTTTTATCCAAGGAATCTGTGCTAGAAAGAAGTTAGTCAAATTAAGTAGACTATGGGAAGAATGTTCTCAAGAAGAAGCACGGATAGCAGCTTGAGAAGAGAAGATGGGAAGTGAAGACCAAGCTCTTATAGTTCACTCCAAGAAGGGAAGAAGAAAACCTCATTTCTCCAAAGGTAAGGATCCTCATCATAAAGATAACATTAGAAGAGATCCATCTAAAATAAGATGTTATACATGTGATGAAAGAGGACACTTTGCAAAAGACTGCCCTAAGAACAAGGGCCACTCTCATAAGAAGAAAGGGAACAAAAGAAGACACCATGCTCATGCTGCAGAGGATGATGAACCATCCAAGAAGAGATCCAGATATGAAAGTGAAGATTCTTCAAGCGAGGATGAATATGTTCTGATATCAGCTCTCACAGGTAACATTAATCATGGTAGTGATGATTGGCTTATAGACAGTGGGGCTTCCAAACATATGACGGGATTCAAGGAATCTTTTGTAAGACTGTCAGAACATGAATCACCTCACAAGGTGAAACTAGGAGATGACTACCAATATCCAATAAAAGGTAGTAGGGAATCTTCATACAAGCTAGACTCTGGTAAGTCTCTAACAATGAAAGAAGTATTGTTTGTTCCAGGACTAAATAAAAACCTTCTATCCATTTTAGTATTGGATGCAAAAGGAATGTGGGTTGCATTCATAGATGGTCAAGTCATCATGTGGCCAAAAGTAAATACCATCGATGATGCGGTAGTGATTGGAGAACAAGAAGGAGGCTTGTACAAATTGAAGGGCCATCCAGAACAAGCCTTGATCCATGACACGGTAGAGCCAAATGAACTTTGGCATAGAAGGCTTGCACATGTGCATTACAGAGCACTACCTATTGCAAGCAAAGTTGTTGAAGGTCTTCCAGAATTCCAAGCAAAACATGATGGAATTTGCAAAGGATGTGCGAAAGGGAAGAATACAAAGAAGACATTTCCCAGCAGCGAAAGCAAATCCAAAGGTATTCTAGAAATCATCCACTCCGATGTATGCGGTCCTATGTCATCAAACTCACTAAGTGGGTATGCATACTATGTTTCTTTTATTGATGATTTTTCTAGAAAGACATGGATTTACTTTATGAAGAACAAAGATGAAGTATTCAGCAAGTTCAAGGAATTCAAAGCCTTGATCGAAAACCATACTGAAAAGAAGATCAAGACCATTCGGTCAGATAATGGCGGAGAATTCACTTCGAATGAATTCAAAGAGCTATGCAAAGAATCAGGGATTAAGAGGGAGTTGTCCACTCCTTATAATCCACAACAGAATGGAATTGCGGAACGGAAGAATAGAACCATCATGGAAGCTGCAAGAGAAATGCTTCATGATCAAGATCTACCTATGCATCTTTGGGCTGAAGCTGCCAGAACAGCAGTATATGTACAGAACCGTACTCCACATAGAGTACTCAAAAATAAGACTCCTGAAGAAGTCTTCTCCGGCAAGAAACCAGAAGTCAGCCATCTCAGAATATTCGGTTGTCCCATGTACATATACATTGCAAAAGAGAAGAGAACAAATTTAGATCCTTCAGGAAGGAAGGGCATATTTGTGGGATACTCTGAAAGCTTGAAGGCTTACAGAATCTATTTTCCAGGATACAAGAAGATTGACATCAGCAGGGATGTGACATTTGATGAAGAAACAGCTTACAACAAATCCAGAAAGAAACCTGCTGAAGAAGCTGAAGAAGCTGAAGTAGAAGTACCCAGAATTCATGATACAGTCGTGGACGAAGAAGCTCAAGAAGAAGATCAAGAGTTCAAGGAAACACAAAGACCTGTAGATCCATCTCTGGAGAAGAATCCTCATAAGAGGAAACCTACTTGGGTACATGAACTTATCCAAGGTGCGGAAAGATATGGGGCTCCAGAAGAGAATCACAGAGAAATAAAGAGGACCAGATCTAATTCCGGGTATGTAGCTTTACTATGTGATTTCATTGATAAAGAACCTTCCAGTTATCTAGAAGCGTCAGAACAGAAAGAATGGAAGGATGCTATGATCGAAGAATATCAATCGATCATGAAGAATGATGTTTGGGATGTTGTACCAAGACCAGAAGGGAAGTCAATTGTAACTTCCAAATGGATCTACAAGATCAAGCATGCTGCAGACGGTAGCATTGAAAATTATAAGGCAAGATTTGTAGCTCAAGAATTCTCTCAGAAAGAGGGAGTAGACTATGAAGAAACCTTTGCACTTGTAACCAGATACACTTCCATCAGATCAGTACTTGCTCTGGATGCAATGATGAAATGGAAGATACACCAGATGGATGTCAAGGCTGCCTTCTTGAATGGTGTAGTAGAAGAGGAAGTGTATGTAGAACAACCACTCGGTTTTGAGACACATGACAAAGAGTCTCATGTATGCAGATTGAAGAAAGCCATGTATGGTTTGAAACAGGCACCCAGGACCTGGTACAGCAGAATTGACAGCTTTCTATCCAGTTTGGGCTTTACCAAGAGTAAAGCAGATTCCAACCTCTACTATAAGGTTGAAGATGGCAACCCAGTGATGCTCCTACTTTATGTAGATGATCTATTTGTGACAGGTACAGATGGGTTGATTGCTGATACGAAGAGAAAGCTTGCTGTTGAGTTCGAAATGAAGGACTTGGGGATGATGCATTACTTTCTAGGTATGGAGGTGTGGCAGAGTACAGATTGAATCTTCCTTGGACAAGGGAAGTATGCAGTAGAGATCCTGAAGAGGTTTGGGATGATGGACTTCAAGGCAATGGCTACACCTATGGCATCGAACCTGAAGTTATTGAGTGATGCTTCATTAGATTCGGTTGATGCTACGATGTATCGTCAGATGATTGGGTCATTGATGTACCTGACGAACACGAGACTAGACATTTGCTTTCATGTGAACACCTTGAGCCAGTATTTGACAGATCCGAGAAGTGTTCACTTGACTGCTGCAAAGCTTATTCTGAGGTACCTGAAGGGTACAGTTGATTATGGGCTCAAGAACGATGCGAATCAAAAGATTAACCTGGAAGGTTATGTTGATTCAGATTGGGCAGGCAGTGCCTGATGCGAATATTTATTCACTTGTAGAAATAATATTACCAGAAAACTTGGTAAATGATATAAGCCATAATAATATATTAAATTGATGATATGAATTGATATGATACATTTACAATGGTCGGACTTATATATGTCCATTCGTGACTTTCCAACCTATAGTCATGACTCTTTGATAATTATTAATTATTAATTAATAATTATCTATTAATATTATTTTTAATATTTATATATTTTATGTTCGTTACATTGCCTTCCCCTTAAGGGAATCTTTGTCATCAAAGATGTATTTGACATTTATGTCTGATTTATTTTAACTTGTCATCTTGGAATTGTTTCCATTTTGTATTTGCGACCTTTGAGGAGATGAGCCGATACGAATTACAGATTCCCCAGGAGAATTGTCGCATTGGATCTGCTGTGATCCATCCTAGATCTATTTTTATTGGAGCTCTAAGATATTTTTGTGGGACAATTTGTCTCAATTGTTGCTTGGTATGTCGATATTTTCGCATGTCCACATAAGTCTTCTGTGAATATTCATTTTGACCTTGTCGTTGGTCAAAATGACGATTATAATTAGGATGTCTGTAAGGTATAGGTTTCATTTGTTCTTCTTTCCTTTGGACTGTGACGAGGACTGTCTTCACTTCTTCGATTTGATTTTTGGATGTATTTTATTGGATTGTGCTTCTTGGTTCTCTAGTAGATTGTTCATGAATTGGAATTCTTTCGATTCTTTCCTCTTGCGATTTTTTTTCAATTTCTAGCTCCTTGATTTGGTTATGTAGTTCCTGATTAATATTATTTAAACACTGGTTTTCTTCTTGCTTTTCTAGTAATTTCCCTTCTAGGTCTTCACCGGATTGTCCCCTCTTGCTGTTGTTTTTCAATTTTTTGATTTTTGTAATCAGGGTTTTGTTGTGATTTCTTAATCTAAAAATTTCTTTAGAATTGTTGGATATTATTTTATTACTCTTTACAATCTCCAGCTTGTGTTCTTTTTTAGAATCGCTATTTTGTTGTTGAAGAAATTTTATCTGTTGTCGATACTGGTCAACCACTGATTCTTGATCTGTTAATTTATGTCGTATGTGCGTCAGTTCTTCATCCTTGTTGTTAATGATTTTGTTCAAGCGGATTGTTTCTACTTCGTAATTACTTATTTCTTTCTTTATATCTTGATTTGTTCATCTCTGATTGAAATCACTTTCGTCTTTTAATTTCTTAATTTGGGCATACAATTTTTCTATATGATTGTTCTGATCGGAAATTATTTGTTCCTTGCGCTCTTTTGTCATCTGACGTAATTTAATCAATATTTCTGATTTCGTATTTTTGTCTCGTAATTCTTCATTCTCTCTTCGATATTGCTTTAATTTGGCTTCTAATTTCTCTATTTGTGCTTGCAAACCAAATTCCATGATATCTGATTTCTTCCACACTAGATGATGATGATCTTCGATTTTGTTTTTCATTTGACTTCCCCACCTAAGTTCAATCTCACTTACTTTTTACTATCAATTATTATGCACCTTTTTGATATTTTATTTCCCTTAAGTTTTGTAAAATGTGAGTAGATTGGGTGGTTGGGAGGAATGATTGTTAACTTCCCCACCCAGGTTCAAATCTCACTTGCTTCTTTTAATAGTTATTATTATGCACTTTTTTCTTTTATCTTTTATTTTCTAATTTTTTTTTTCTTTCCCCCTTTTTTTTTACCTTTTTTATTCTTTCATTTTTTTTGGCTCATTCTTTTAGTTTTTTTTTTGTTTTTACTTTTTTCTTCACCTTTTTTTTTTACTCTCTTTTTTGGGGGGGAGTTACTTTTACCCTTTTTATTTTTTTATTTTTAAGGACAAGTCCTATTTTTTTGGGAAACCCTTTGTTTTTACTTTTTTCTTCACTTTTTTTTTAACTCTCTTTTTTGGGGGGGAGTTACTTTTACCCTTTTTTTATTTTTTTAAGGACAAAGTCCTATTTTTTTTGGGAAACCCTTTGTTTTTACTTTTTTCTTCACTTTTTTTTTTAACTCTCTTTTTTAGGGGGGAGTTACTTTTACCCTTTTATTTTTTATTTTTTTAAGGACAAAGTCCTATTTTTTTGGGAAACCCTCGGTTTTTGTTTTTACTTTTTTCTTCACTTTTTTTTTTAACTCTTTTTTTTTGGGGGAGTTACTTTTACCCTTTTTTTTATTTTTTTAAGGACAAAGTCCTATTTTTTGGGAAACCCAAAAATTCCAGGAAACCTGGGTGATGGCTAAAAACCAAAAAATATGGCCAAAGGCCAGGATCTAGCCAACGAGGCTCTGATACCACTGAAACAAATATTTATTCATTCATAGAGTAATATTTACCAAAAGATCTGGAATATTAAATAAGCCATAATAATATAGAAATTGATTATAGAAATAGATATAATTGATAATTGATTTACAATGGTCGGACTTATATATGTTCATTCGTGACTTTCCAACCTACAGTCATGACTCTTTGATAATTATTAATTATTAATTAATAATTATCTATTAATATTATTTTTAATATTTATATATTTTATGTTCGTTACATTTCGTGCACCTCTCTTCTTCACCCTCACACTGCTCCGCTCTCTCCATTCATGCACTCTTGGACTTTTACCCTTTTTTCTTCACTTTTTTGGCTCGTTCTTTTAATTTTTTTTTTTGTTTTTACTTTTTTCTTCACCTTTTTTTTAACTCTCTTTTTTGGGGGGGAGTTACTTTTACCCTTTTTATTTTTTTTATTTTTAAGGACAAGTCCTATTTTTTTGGGAAACCCAAAAATTCCAGGAAACCTGGGTGATGTCTAAAAGCCAAAAAATATGGCCAAAGGCCGGGATCTAGCCAATGAGGCCCTGATACCACTGATGTGAATATTTATTCGCTTGTAGAAATAATATTACCAGAAAACTTGGTAAATGAGATAAGCCATAATAATATATTAAATTGATGATATGAATTGATATGATACATTTACAATGGTCGGACTTATATATGTCCATTCGTGACTTTCCAACCTACAGTCATGACTCTTTGATAATTATTAATTAATAATTAATAATTATCTATTAATATTATTTTTAATATTTATATATTTTATGTTCGTTACAGTGCCGTCGACAGGAAAAGTACTTCAGGATGCTGCTTCAGTATGGGATCAGGTGTGATATCTTGGTTTAGCAGGAAGAAATCCTGTGTGGCAATGAGTACAGCTGAAGCAGAGTATGTCGCAGCTTGTTTAGCTAGTTGTGAGGCAGTATGGCTGTGGAAGCTACTGTCTGATATATTTGATCTCTAGTTGGATGCTACTTGTATACATTGTGACAACCAGAGTTGCATGAAGTTGTCAGAGAATCCAGTGTTCCATGACAAGTTAAAGCATATCGAGATCAAGTATCACTATATCAGGGATATGGTGTAGAGAGGAGCAGTGAAGCTCCAGTATGTTGCGATGGAGGAACAGATAGCTGATGTATTGATGAAGCCATTGGCTAGGATTAAGTTCGAGTACTTCAGGGAGAGACTTGGTGTTCTCTAGATCGAGGTTCCCTCCAAGAGAAAGTGATGAGACCCATAGACATTCTGACATGGTGACAGGATTGGTTCCTTCCATGGTCAGATGTAAGGGCTGAGCCATTCTATCATGGTGAGAGGATTGGTTCCTTCCATGTCAGATATGAGTGCTGAGATCCATAGCCATTCTGACGAGTAGGTCAGATGTAAGGGTTGAGCCATTCTGTCATGGTGGTAGGGTTGCTCTCTTCCATGTCAAATATGAGTGTTGGCCATTCTGTCGAGTAGGACAGATGTAAGGGCAATTGCCATTCTAGGAATGGAGGCACCTGGTCAGTTACCATGAACAGTCAGTGTAAAAACTGAGTAGCCATTATGATGTGATAGAGGGATGTGTTCCCACTTGATTAGATGTAAGGGCTGAACCATTCTGTCATGGCTAAAGGATTAAGTTCCTTCCATGTCAGATGTGAGTGTTGGCCATTTCGACAAGTAGGTCGGATGTAAGGGAAACTGCCATTCTCTAGGAGAATGGAGGCGCCTGGTCAGTTACCAGGTAGCTCAGTCAAGGAGGACTAGGGGCCATTCTGATATGATTGCTGGGATGTGTTCCCTCATGATCAGATGTGAGTTCACGCCTTTCCATCATTGTGAGCAGGATGTGTTCCCACCTGGATGGATGTAAGTATTGAGCCTTTTCACAGATGATAGTAGGTGTGTCCTATCATGCTGGTGATTGTAAGTGTGGTGCCTTTTCACAGATGGTAGTAGGTGTGTCCTACCATGCTGGCGATTGTAAGTGCTGAGCCTTTCCACAGATGATAGTAGGTGTGTCCTACCATGCTGGTGGATGTGAGTGATGTGCCTTTCCACAGATGATAGTAGGTGTGTCCTATCATGCTGGTGGTTGTAAGTGCTGAGCCATTTCATAGATGATAGTAGGTGTGTCCTATCATGCTGGTGAATGTGAGTGCTGGGCCTTTCTGATATGATTATAGAATTGGTTCCTACATGATCATATGTGAGTGCTGGGTGTACCTTTTTGACGAGTAGGTCAGATGTAAGTGCTAGGTGAAGACCTACATGATGGGTAGGCCTACAACCAGCATGAAAAAGGGATAGCTCTATAGAACTTCCTATGACAAGAAGAATCATGAGATAGCACCAGTGATGATCCAGATCGAGTGATGATCCAGATCTAGTGATGACAGCCAGTGATGATCCAGATCCAGTGATGATCTAGATCTAGTGATGATGATCCAGCAGTGATGATCCAGATCCAGTCCAGTGATATTGATCTAGATCGAGAGATGATCCAGATCCAGTCTAGTGATGTTGATCCAGATCGAGAGATGATCCAGATCCAGTGATGATGTCCCATGATGATCCAGATCGAGAGATGATCTAGATCCGATGATGAAGATGACTTGAAGACGAAGATGACTTGAAGACGAGATGATCTAGCTGATACAGAGAAGAAGACCAGTGCTGAAAATTGTGTCAAAAGAATACCTTCCTAGTTAAGAGGGAGTGTTGATGTATTTGTAACTTCGGAATGTATTCATCTATGTATCTTATGTATTGTAACCCGATGTTTATTCTGGGATGTATCTATTATGTATTTGAGTCATATTGTCATACCCCGATGTTCCGATCGGGAGGATCAATAATGTAAACAAGTCATGTTAAGTCATTGTTAAAGTCCCCACAGTTTCGAGGCACTAGGGTTATTAGACACTCATAGAGATGTCGGATCTAGTAAGTAATTGTTAAGTTAGGCCGACATGATTGAGTGCACTTCAAGTGAACAGAAGAATATAAATAGAGAGTGAGTCTCTCTATTTATCACACACATCATTCACTCACTCAAGTGTGGCGCATTAGTGAGGAAGGAAATACACTGGGACTAGACAGAAGAAGAAGACTACTGCTTTGGGGCTTTTTCTGTTTTGGTGCTGATTCTATCTCTGAGGAAGTTGCGGGGTTTTCTCCTTTATGGTTTCCCCAAGGAAAACTCTTTGTGTATCTTGTCTCTTGTGATGTGATTATGCTGTGCTTGTTATTCTCTCAGTAAAGATCCTAACATAATGCTAGCTTAATGTTGAAAAACTAACATATGGCGTGCTGCATCTGTCTATGCATAAAAAATGATACTAACACTAGATGATGGTCATGATGATTTATTACGTTTAAGACTTTTTATTCACCTTATTCTTTTCCTTAACCAACAATGTGGTTACAACTTTCTTTAAATTGGGATGCAAATATCTGGTTGGAGCCTATTTAACTAGAGCATGAAAGATTTTAATAAACAAATGGGACCATGCAACATTAAATGAATGAAGTTGATAGAAAAAGAACCCATTGATAATATCAATCTACTCTTGTTTATTTTGTTGAAATATTGTTTCCATTCAATTGCTCCTTGAAGTTGGCCTCTTTATTTGTGGTTGAATTGTAGTTCTGCTCCCAAATCTGCTAGATGGATTCCCCAATAATTGAAGAGGATTCTAATTTTTCTGTTTCCTACTTGTTGTTGCCACCTTCCCTGAAAAAATTGTACCCTTTATTTTCATTTCCTTTTTTTTGGTAGCACTCACCCTTTTACATGGTTGAAGTCCACATTCAGTGCTTGACAGATGGCCCTCAACTTGGAAGTAGGTGCTCTTGTATGTAGTGTTGCACAAAGACCATTCCCTACCCCAGCAAGCTTTTTCCTAGGCCCTTGTTGTCCTAGGCCTATAGTGGATATTTTTTTTCTTGAGGTTGTTGTCTTGCTATAGCAAGGTTATTTTCAACATTGAAAGCTGCATGCAGTTGCACTTGCAACAATACAGAACTAGCACTAGAGTAAATATTAGAGTTGGGAGGAGGGGGCAACACCAATAGTGACATTTTTTCCTTTCCTTTGAGTTTTACCAATTGCCTTTGATGATTGAGCCATGATTTCTGTGGAATAAATCAAGAAAAATGCTACTATTGGAGGATTTCCAAATCTGGTTTGCAAATTTGTCTCCATCAATTGCACAACGAAAAACTGTGATAGCTCTTTCTCTCCACTGAGAGGATTCATGGGCCGGTTTTCCACCCACACATGTTGCACATGTTCAACATGTTGGATATGGAATCTGACAAAAAACCCCAATGGATGTGTCTTGTTTCAATAGATTTTCAACTTGTTTTCCAAGGGGATATCTAAATTGTAATGTTGGTCTCACCCTAGACCTAGCAAAATGTTCTCTACCTAAAGCTGAAGTCGCTAGTTTCAACCAACCAATTTTCAAGGTACATTGAGTTGGTCAGGTCCAATGTCAGAGCAAGACTACATACTTTTGTTACCAGAGAAAACGGAAGAAAATATTCATTCTTTCAATGACCATAACTTACATCTAATTAAACAATTTTCAGGTTTATAGATGTTGGACTAGTGATGGAATGAGACCATGTACCCTAAGGATATTTCCAATTATTTTAAATTTACCGACATCATCAACAAAATTTAACAAGATTTTATTTGTTTTTTAATGAAAATGTGTTCCTATTTCCACTTTCAGTTTTCCTATTGCAGTCAATGCATTTTTTCAACATATCTGTATCTAAAATTTTTAATCAAAGTAAGATATCACTTCCCTATCACCGTGTCATCCATCTTGAAATTGAACAGTTACTGACTTTGTTTCTGTTATTCTGTTACAAGCTACTTCTGCCCTTCAAGGATTCTGCATGTCAAACCTTGGTTCGAACTGCTACAGTCTTGCTGATTGGTCAAATGTTCATCTGTTGCTTTGACGCTGGCCTATGCTGGGCACCATTGTTTCTTCTTAGTTGAAACTATTTATTTTCATGGTCAACAACAAACATCAAAACAAAGGAACATCGCATACATGAAACAAATCTAATGCACATACAAGAATAGGGATGTTCATGCTGCTTTGCTGCAAAAAAATGTATATATCGTGGGCTTACTTCCCTTCGTATTCTACAGTTTCCAAGCCCTTGTTGCTAGAATTTATCCACGATTTGAGGTTCCAGGATCCAACAAATTGTCACTGCAAAAAATGGATTGTACCTCTTTTCTGACATTGAAAAAGGTTCATTGAACTCTTACAAACAGGTTTGAACCCTACTGTGAGCACCTCCGAGGAGCTCTACTGGTTTCTGTTAATTGTTGTGATTTTTGTACCTCAGAAATGACTGCTACTTAATGGGTCTGTCAATTGCAATGTGGCTGTGTATACACTGCTCAAACCTTGCTAAAACCAATTACTCACATCTTCTGTCGTTGGCCTCATCAAATGTGCCACACCTTCCAAAAATTAGTTGGTTGTGTATTGCTGATGTGAAACTGGGTTGTCTCCTGTTTGGTGGGTCTCTGGCACCCTCCATGATTTCCTCTTGATTTTTGATACTATGATCTCTTGCTAATCTTGTGTTTTTCTAATCCTTCTTTTGTGTCATCTCACTTCCATTTTCACAACCCACTTTCATTTTCACAACCTATGTCATTGTGAAAATCCCCCAGAATATGCTTGAATCAAGCGAATGAAGAAGTGTTGAAATCATCATTCCAAATGCCCAAATGATGATTTCAACCATATGGATAGTTTAAGAACATAACAATTAGCCTATATCACGATTTGGGGTTGCTGAAGTTGCAAAATCACTCAAATTGCAATTTTCAGATTGGATTTTGATTAGATTTAGGGGAAAATTGGTTGGAATAACAAGTCTTTTTGATGGCCCATTATCCCACACTGCATTCTTTTCATTTGTTGGGATTTTATTGTGTTTCTTTGAATAGACTGCATTTAGTGTTTTCTTTGAATAGACCGTGTTTTCTATTTTCTTTGAATATACTGCATACATTGATGGAGACATAGAAGTATTGGTTTTCCTTCACTAGATTGCATACATTCGTGGGGCCATACAAGTATAATTTAACCTGATTTGATACCATGTGGTAAGTTGAGGATCGCATCATTAATTCCAGCCAATTTAGTATACTTAATTAGATATACAATGGATGAGGCTATCTTAGATTTGTTATCGTATCTCTCACATATTACAACAATCGCCTTATATAATTGATATTATCACAAATCTATTATGGTGGTTTAACAACCGAACATCTGCAATAATAGGAAGTCACATTTTGGTTGCATGTCATTAACATTAATCATAATATAATTGGATAATACAAGTATTTAAGTGGTACAAAATACAAACCAAAAATCAAATGTTGAATATAGTTGTTTGCTCCAACAACATCATTGATAGTGAGACTTAATACTAGAGCAGTGCAATCTTCACATTCAGTATCTTTTTTCATGAAAACGATGTGAATTTTTTTGTTTTTTGTTTTTTTTGCACTCTGTTGGAGAAAAATATCAATATATGGTGAAGGCATGGCAGGTTATTGATACAGTTTGGAATATAGCATGTAATAGACAGATTCAGATTGGCAGCTACACTTGATTAGGCTTCATTCAACTGAGTAGTCTTTTTTATGAGGATTATGATGCAATTATTTTTCCATGCCTTTGTAGACCACTGTAATTGGACCACCATCAAGATTGCAGGGTCAGATTCCACTTAGGCCCAAGCCCATTAATTCCCAACAGTTTCCTTGCAAAAATGAGTTTACTTCTCACAGCGGTTAGGTGAGCTACAGTTTGTGAATACTTGCTTTTGTGCTTGTTGCCACCTAAGTTGTACTTAGTTGGTTTTATCAAGTGATCCTGGTGAACCAAACAAATATGATTTGTTTGGACTTCAGAAGACCTTCATACTTGCTTCTGGGAAGTGTTTTTGTTTATCTACTACATGTTCATACCCCCTTGGGGGAGTTGTAATAAAATGTTCTAGCATGGTAGTGTCTATAAAAGACTCGGTCTCTTGGACTGTCTTTGTCAATACGATCATCCCAGAGTGTTTTTTCCCTTGGTTATTATTGATTGTTGAATAAACGATTGATTATTTCTGAGTTTTTCACTCAATACCTCCAAAGTTGGGGTGGTCGGCTTGACATTTAGGCCTATAGAGGTTATTAGAGTCTGTGTGTCAATGTATAAACATGCTAGGAATTATGGTAGAGTCATATGAACATGTGCTAAGCACCCCTAGGTTTTTTTTTTAACTTTTAATTTTAATTTTTCCACAAAACTTAGGCTATTTTTTAATAGTCTAATTGAAAAAATTGGTCTTGTAATAAAAGTGGGGTTAAAAGTCAAATTTCATCATGGGGGTGCTCATTTTCTAACTCGGACCACCCGGTAAACCCTTAAACCCACTTTTCCTAAGTTCTGAGTGATTTTTCCATCGCTCAGGTAAGAAAATAAAAAAAATAAAATATTAATTAATTTAATTAAAAATTAATTAAATAATGGAGCAAATCCAAATTCCTAAATCAGTGGATTTTGCTTCGATTTGAATGAAATCGGTCTCATCAGCTTCAGATTGACTAGTAGTTCCCATTCCTTGACTAAAGGCATGGATCGGGACTGAAATGGAGCTTAACAAGCTCATGCAGACCTAGGGGTTGTGCCCTCATTTCTCTCTCCTCCACACATGTGGATCAAACTGGGACTTGTTTGATGGGTGGTTTAGTTCACTGAGTGAGGTGTCACTCTGATTTGTAGTTCTAGTCCAGTTAGACTCAGTTCATCATCAGATCAGACTCAGTTCATCAGATCAGACTCAGCTCATCATTAGATCAGGCTTGGCTTGACTCTCCATTAGTTGCAGTCTCTCCTTCAGCCAAGCATGCCCCCCTCTTGGCTAGTCTGGCTATAAATAAAGCAGCTTTTTCCTCTTCCAAGCTAGTTAGAGTTGGGAAGAAAGGCTTGCTATTGTGTTATATTGATCATCCCTTTTTTTGAAATAAAGAGAAGCTTTGGAGGCTAAACTGTGGAGTACTTTTCATGTGTGGATCATCATTATCATGCTGCTTTTGAGGTGAACTGCTATGTTTTCAATTTTTGCATTAAACTGTTGTGTGCCTAAATTATTATTAGAATCATATGAATAGATCATTGTAAGTAAGTTTACTTACTCCTATTTTGCTACATATGTTTGAATGAGCTAATATTTGCATGCTAAATAAGATTATTTTCATGCTATGTCATCTATTTCTCATACGTACCTTTAGATTTAATGGGTTGTTTGCAGGATTTGTTGTTTAGCTTGCAGGTTTTCCGTGATTGGAAGAGTTGTGGTTCAAGTTTGATTCCACTGGTTTTCCAATAAATATTGTGAATATTGTGCCCCTCGGTGCTTCACTGACAAGTTTTTTTGCAGATCTGTTTCAGCAACAAGCACTTCTCTTTTCCTCTTCCTCCTTCAAAATTTAAATTAAATATTCTTGGTTACTTGGATTTTATATTTTAGATCTGCTTTTTCAAAGATGATATCTTTCTATATATTAACATATAGGAGTTTCATGCATATATTTAGTTTCATTTAAGAAAAATATTCAAGCCCTTTCTCTTTAAAAAACTAGATCTGGCAGTAAAAGTCTTTCATTTTTTATAAGCAATTTTAAGCCAAATCAAAAGCTTGTTTAAAGTGAATAGTCTTTCTTTATTAAAAGTTAAATCCAACATCTAAACTACATATTTCATTGGCTTCCCCAAATCTAGCCAAGATCCTCATGAGGAATTGTCCTCTTGAGTTATTTTTGTCTTTTCTTAAAAAGTACTTTAACTTAGTTTTTTTCGGTAGTTTTTTGGGGGTTGTCCAAAGACACTCTTCGAGTGTTTTTGGGAAATTTACACTAATTAAAGCTTGCTTGTTTTTATCAGGTCCATCCAAAAAGAGAAGGATTTGCTATCTTAAAATCAATTTTTGGGCCATTCGAAAAACCCCAGGGGTCTCCCCATCTTCCGTAATCATTATTGTTGTACTTTGTAAGCCCTTGGGTTTGTTCGGTAAAAGAACCAAGTGGATTTTTTTCAATTAATTTGCTGATTATTGTAACCCTTAATAATAAAAAACAAGTTTGAGTAGGCTCTTTAGAGCCAGCTCCCCATCCCCCCAGGGGGGATCCTGCGTTTTGTGATTTTTGCACTTTTTCACTTTTTTCTAGTTTTGTCTTGTATTGAAACATTGTATAATTTGAATCATAAGCATATCAATATCTTTTACGAATTCAAATTAATCATACTACTTACCCCACGACTTCCTGATTGACCCGAAAGGGGAAAGAGATGCATGGTAGGACTAATTAGATAACCTGTGAGTTGCATTTTGATGTTGCTTTTATTTTGTTTAGTTATTATCATCTAAAATTAACCCCTTCTTGCTTTCTCAATTTAGGTCCACTTGGACTGAAAGAGATTCCTATAGGTTCTCCTTTTTTTAACAAAGAGCATAGCTTACAATCCTTAAAAAACTTATCGAGGTTCTGGTGTGTATTCTCTGCACTTGGCTGCGGTTCATCTGATCAGTCAAGATGCATCAAAAGAAACGCGAGTGACTATAATAATTAGGATTCACTTTCCCCAATTAACCACCTTAGGCAAAAATCCAACACCTTGATTGAATCGTAAATGGTGGAAAAATACCCAAAGGAAGTGGGAACTACTGGACAGTGACCTCGAGGCGCCGATCTCTGTTACATCCTAGTGGGTGTATTATGAACACACTCTCAGAGACTCCATTCAGCCCACATATTCCTTGTGGGTAGCCGTAGCGGTTGTTACTTTTGGACATACTCCAAGTATCCCTTGAGTATATTTGGAGTTTCCCCGCCTAATTTAATTCACTCATCATACATTAACTTAAAATTTGACCAAGAGCACTTGCACCACCCATTTGAATTTCAATAGCAATCTCATTTGTGGACTCCATTATTGTCACTGATCTATTTTGATATTATCATATGTTTCTGCATTATTGATTATCAAGTTTTGATTTCTATGTTGTTGTGGTATAACAAATATTGCAAATATCTTGTGTTGAATTCATTTGTCAAAACTCCTAAAAAGCTTACTCATCATCATCTAAGTAACCAGCCTTAGCAACTCGTAGGGTCTACCCCCCTTGGCTTCGTTAGGAGTTTGCCTAAACGGAGGAGTCAAGAACAAGGTGACAGCCCTGACTCGAGACTTTCCCCCAAGGACACACCGAGTGGCTTGAAGATTTCTTCCACGTCCCCCCCAGGTGTGTGAAAGGTGGAAACTGTGCTTCTACTTTGAAACACTCTCTTTGTTTAAAATAACTTGCAAGCAATGACATTTTCAGGATAGATATTCTAATCTGGTACAATTTTTTGTAATTTGTTTTTTTTGCAGGCACTCTTCTAGGGTACTGGATTGAAATTGCATCAAGGAGTTTTGGGGTTGGGTTTAAAGACTCACTTATTGGGTTGAAGGCTTCTTTTTTTGCAGACAATCACATCAAATTTTTTCTATTTACTAGTTCATATGTTTTTTCTTTTAATTTGAATGTATGGTTGTCAGAAGATAATTTACCTTGATTATGCCCAAACAAGTATTGGTTAGCAGCTTTATAAATCTGGTAAATTGCACACAAGTTGTCGAGAAGCAAATTTGTCGACTTGATACATTCCAGTACATTTTATTTGGTGGGTTTAAGAAAATGGTCTTTTCTTGGATAGATATATTCCCATCGATAGTATAGATGTTTTTGGTGGTCTGTTATATGCGGTTCCATGCTAGTTACCAGTGAAATCAGTCAAAGTAGGTAGGATACAAACTACACGTTACTATTCAAGGATTAATTAATTAGGTTCCTATGCTGAGTATTTTCATTAAAAGTTACTAATTTTTACTGTGTTTTGTTTTGACTAGTATGTATTTTAGATAGCGTACGAACTAAAGGTTACTATTCAAGGATTAATTAATTAGGTTTCTATGCGAGTATTTTGCATTAAAAGTTACTAATTTTTACTGTGTTTTGTTCTGACTGGTATATTTTAGAATAAGTTCAGACACTTGGTTGGTAGACTAGAAACAATGATATTTTGTTTCAGGAGTTTGTCATTTCTAGAGTCTTGAAAATACACCACAGAATGTTACAATACTGGGTAGTAATTTACCATATCGACTGCATGAGCCAATGTCCCCTGATATGCTTGTTTCTTGAGTGAAAGTTATGTCACTGTTTCCACTGTGGGGATTGTTTTTAAATAGTGCAGTACTAATTTCTGTTGATTATATGAAGTCTTCAAATACTTTGTAATTTTATTGTAGAAAGTCTAAATAGGCTAGAAAATTTCACCTTTGTGTGTATATGTCATGTTCACAATGGTACACAATATTTATATATTTTATTATTGAAATCCTTATTAGACTCGAAAATGTCACCGTTTTGTGTACCTGTCAAGGTACATACATACTGAACCCACATAAATACTTCATGATTTATGCAAATTGTTGACAGGTACATACATACTGACCCCACATAAATACTTCTTAATATATGCAAAATGATTATCCAAGATATTTTTGTAGCGATAAAAGTATTCGAGTAGGCATGTAGATTATTATGCAGTGGATGACTATGTATAGTTTACTAGGATATATTTTTGTTAACCATATCATATACAAAAAAACGCAGTGTTGCAGTTAGTGTATAGTTGAGTGGATAAGAACAATATGCAATAGCATGCTGGTATATTGAACTTTCCCTGTAGGGGATATTTTTAACTCGTAGGATGTTAAAAGTAATATGGTACATACTAACCCCGCAGAAATACTTCGTGATTTATGCAAAATGTTGGCAGGTACATACATACTGACCCCGCATAAATACTTGATATATGCAAAATGATTATCCAAAATATTTATACAGTGATAAAAGTATTCTAGTGGGCAAGTAGATTATTAGGCAGTGGATGACAATGTGTATAGTTTACAAGGATATATTTTTGTTAACCATAGCATATACAAAAAAAACGCAGTGTTGTAGTTTGAATGCCAATATTTTGTACCTGCTGGTATGTTTTGAAATATCTTAAACTTTGTATTTTGTAGTTTACAGTAGGAATTTGTGGTAGGTATTTTATTCATTGTGGTCAAGGCATGAAGCTTTTGGTTGATTAAGGATTTTAATTATTCAAAACAAGTTCATTTCTGAAAGTGACATTTGATTTCCCACCAAAGATATATCTTTTAATAATGTTGGGTTAAGCCAACTCATACCTGGGTTTAGCCAGCTCATACCTAGTGTTTCCCTGCTCTTGGGGGCTCTGGGGTGGGTATGAAACGTTCCTAAATGTATAGGTACGGAGATGGGTACATGGAAAATTTTAGGGAGATTTTGCGGTAGGTTTGACCTGTTCCGAGTTGGCACTTCGTGGTTTAGGTAGCTCTTTCAATTATCCAGCATGCCATCTCTGTATATAGTTTCCCTGTCAGTGCAATGATTCTTCCCAATGTTTAACAATTTCCTTGTGATTTCCATTACATGAGTTTGATCAAACAAGCCACTACAGACTGGAGGCTTAATAAACCATGTGATGATTGATTTTTATCATTCAACTTTCCAACTATAGAGGCTAATATTTGCTATCAACTATAGAGTTTAACTTATTTATCTGTGCTGGTTTGATGGGATAAATGAGAGATATGGATGAGCAACCCATGAAGGAGGGGGAGGAATACCTAGGGTATTTGCTCGCAAGAAAAAATGAGAAGAGAGGTCTAATTGTTGGGTACAGAACCTCCATTTGAGATGTCCCCACTCACTTTATAAGAAATAAATTTCTATGTGTATGATTCAAATGCACATAACTTTGAAGCACGAAGGGAGTTGTTTTTTGGAGTGCTTTATCTTGAGGTCTCCAGGTACCTTGGCCCACATAGAACTTGGTTGGACAGATTCCTGCTATCAAACTAAGTAGTGGACTAATCATTGGGTACTGAACCTCCATTTTAGATGTCCCCACGCACTTTATAATAAATAAATTTCTAGGGGTATGATTCAAATGCACAAAACTTTGAAGCATAGAGCGAATTGTTTTTAGGTGTGCTTTATTTTGAGGTCTCGAGGTCCTTAAGTCCACATCAAAATTGGCTGGACAAGTCCATGCTGTCAAACTAAGGGGCTGATCTAGGCAACCTTCTAAGAAGAATGTGAAATTTCAGTTTTGCATTAATTGCCCAGGCACACAAAATTTCAACACCATGTTCTTTTGTAAGGTTTAAAGTTACTAGAAATAAAAACTTAAAATTCAATCTATCAAAGTTGATAGGAATATACATTGATGAGATTAGATTATTCACACTCTTTTCCCAATATCATAGAATTTAAGTAAATAGAACTATGTTGGAACACAGTGTAACAAAACCAACAAATAAAGAAAGAGAACATTGTCAACTATATGTTCGAAAACATTGAATTTCTTCCACATCAATTACTAAAATTGTGTGCTCAATAAACTATTCATTATAGCAGGCAAGGAAGCAAATGCATTATTTCAACAGCAGCGTGGTCACAATGGTTAAGCATTTGAGTGTTGTATTTACCTTGAAATAAGTTCATTTCCATGATAGTGCTCCACATTCTGCATTTAGACATATGCTGCCCTTAAATCATTTTCCATGTCCATTTATATACAACTTTTGTTTGAACTTCCTTCTATATTCAACTATTGTTTTCTTTTTAACCATGGCATCCACTTAGATACTAGATATTCTTAATATGCACAACATTTTCACAAAGGTTAAGCATTGTAATATTGTATCTGCCATGGAAAAATTCATTCTCTTGATACTGATACACATTCACCATTTAGACATACATGTGCTGATCTTCACTATTTCTCCATGTCCATTTATATACCACTTTTGTTTGAAATTTCTTGCTATATTTAATTACATTTTCTTTTTAACTATGACATCTACTTAGACACTTGATATTCTTAATGTATGGCATCTAAAAAATACTTATAATGAAATATTATCTAGTAATGGTCATGAATTCTATTTGGGGCTTGTACTTTAGTTTGGTTTAAATTTGGATTCTAGTAATTCATCCATTTTCAAAAGAATCTCCAATCATTTTCTGTAAAAATTATTTTGGCAATATTATATTGTTAATGAAAGTTGACTTATCTGTTATAAATTCTTCCGTTATGTTAACCTAAGTGGAATCAGTATTTATAGGATTTATTCGATTGATATCGAGGAATTTTTTGTAATAACTTCTAATGAGCATTTGAACTCTTGTAATAGAAACTAGGAAGATATTATTATAAGTTAGCAACGCAAAATGGTATCAAAACTGTATAGATTTTACTTGAGTTGGAAATCCCTGGATTCAAGTGTCTATATTAGGTTTTCTAATTTTTCTAAATAATATAGTCATGCTTTATGTTCAAGTGAAAACAAGGCATCAAAATGATCTAAATTTTTATAAGGATGAAGCAAGCTTATGCATATCAAATTCCTAGGGTCGTTCCCATGTTAGAGTTTTTAGAATGTATTTTTTGCTAGTTCAACATTTAGATCGAATATTACTTCATATGTTTTTCTTGATATGTATTTTGATTTTTTTTATATATCTTCCTTGATAAAACAACAAATTTGATTTTATTTCTTGCATTAGAACAATCGAAATTGAGATTGAATTTTATTTCTTGCATTTACTTGGAAACACCTACACACTAATCAATTTGAGTGAAAGCGAAGATGTTTTGTTTTATTCAAATTTTAAGTCAATGGGGAAGAATGAGTCAGATAGATAAGTTCAGTTTAGATTTTAATGTTGAGGAGCCAAGTCAAATTGATGTCATCCATCCTCCAATAATTGCAATATGTGTGGCCCCTCATCCATATGCTGCTGCAAAATTTAACAGTGAGCCAAATATCTCTCATCCTGTGGTTATGTATCGGGTGCCTCTTTTAAAGTGATATTAAATTATCCTCTCATGTAATTTCAAATAATTTTCTTTTTATTATAGGTCTTTCTGGATGGCCTTTGTTGGGACCCTTTATCATGCAGATACTAACATGTGAGAAATGCTGAGCAATTATGTTCTTTGTTTAACCATTGGAGGCACGTATAGATACATCATCATCTTCTGTATAGTAAAATGGTTGCAAACATAAAAAATTATTGAATAGTTTTTAATATGCAGCAAATCTCTGATTTCTCTTGGTTGACTACCATAGAGTTGTAATTTCAATTTTCATGGCCTATGAAACTAGCTCAGCATCATAAGTTGGTTTTCTATTTTAGAATTTTGTAGGTTGACTCTGGGGCCTGCTTCTCTAATCCTTAACATTTCGTAGGACTTCCTAAATGAGAGTGACAACTTGAGAGCATAGTGGGATGAGTTTATTTTAGATTTATTACGACCTATGTTGACTGTACTGAAATCGATGCTAAGCTTGCTTATGGGGTGTGATTTCAGGCTTTTCATGTTGCATATGTGGAACATGTCATGCGTCCAATTACAAGAGAAAATTCCTCCAAACTAGAAACAACACTGAGGCTTTACGTTTGTCCATTGTGAATCACGTGGTAAGGGTATGGATACAACATTTTATGGTAAGTACATAAGATAAGAACAATATAATGGTTGCTGATCAGAGTGTGGTGGAACACTACTACATATGAATATAGGGTTGCTGATGCTTTTGTCAGATCTTTAATATGTTGTAAAGTAATTTTAAAGTTTTTCTTTATAAAAATATTGGAAAGACTGAAACAAATTATGTATACATTTCTTCTTGGGTTTTGAATGCTTGTTTCGTGCATGTTTATAATTGTGTGGCTAATGTATTGATTTGAACAACTATTTCCTTTGAGCAATTATTTCCTGTGGACTTATGGAAAATGAATTTCTATTCTACATCTTCATGACTATAGGTTATTCTCAAATGATTTCAAAAGGTTGGATTGAAATTCCAAAACTGACATAAAAATCATCGATCAGTGTTTCCTCTTCATGACTGTAGGTTAGATAATATAGTAGCTCATATGTATTTTCTCTTCATTTAGGGTTATGCAATTTTGTAATGTTTATGACAAAATTACTATTGAATGTCACCACATTGAAATATGATAGTTACAAGTTGAGAACCAATGTAATGTGAAATAATCAGTCGTAATAATTGATGTTATCAAGTGGAGCATAAAATATACACTCACACTATTACAAACAATGGACTTTTACATTCATACTTAATTTAGCAACATTCTGCAACAATATGTTTGTGGAGTATTGGATAGAAAACCCTGACCCAATCATAGTAAGGCCGTGTTAAAACCTTAATTCGAATTAGGAACACACACTATAGCATTATGATAGTAATTGACAGAATAGGTGAACAATTTTTAACTATGAATACAATTAGTTTTATTAATATATAGTACCCCGTTGGTTATCTAACGTTCAACGCCTATGTTGGTTTGACTGGGAAGACCTGGGTTTACTGTAATGTACCAACAACACCCCTAGCTCACTGGCCCTTTCGGCGACAGACCGCGGAGCGGCCTGAAGTCTCACCCGAAGTGATTCTAATGGGTTGGCCAAAGACTCAAGTGTCTTCGACCAGGTTCTGTAGCATCCTGGGGTCTCACAGCTCTTCTTAGCCAGTGATGTCTCTCTCCATGACGTGCAGTTCTCTCTTACTCACAGGTTCTGACAGGGAAGGACTCCTATTACATCGCAAATTCCATGGCGATGCGCAAACTCTCCCTTCCTCTTAACCCGCGATCTGCAGTGTCTCACGCCGCAGTTCCTCCGACGGTGCGATATCACCTACTGTCGATGCGACATCGTCTCTGGTACGGCCCAATGCGATCCTCAAGGTCCAAAGCTTCCTTACGGGGTGGAATAACTCGGCCAACTGTTACAGGATGTTAAACAATCTTACTTGGACCTCCACAGTTCAACATACTCAATGTCAACTTTGCCTAACTTGTTGAATAAGTATATTTGAAACACTTAATAGAGCGACTATTACTGTGTGAAGCAAGTACTGATAAACTCATATACATACACTTGATACATTTAAACTCACCTTTAACCTTCTATAATGCTGTAACTGAATGAGACATACAGACATTTACTAACTGATATATAACATTCATGTAACAGATAACAGATATCAACTGAATAAAGCACAATCACATGAAACAATCACATAACACACTGATTTTACGTGGTTCACTTCCAGGGTAGAAGCTTGGTCCATAGAACTGTGTTTATATATATTATAACTCAAGAGAGTAAACACAGTTAAGCTGCACCTCATATGCAGCTCGAGATCTTCTGGGTAACTCCACACACAGCCTGGAGCCCTTCTCTCTTAGATCTCTCTCTTTCTCTATACTGCCTTCTTACAATATACTCTTCCTCTCTCTCTCTCTCTGTCAATCCCTGCGGATTGTTACATACATGCTCCCAGAGCCAGCTACTAGTTTCAGTAAGATACTACAGACTGAGTAATAGAACCAGAGCCCGACTCTTCTATAATACAAAATGGCTATGAGCTAACAGACTAACTGAATTTCTAATTGTCTATCTGAATGTCCTGCTAGCTAACCTTTTACAATACAAAATACATCCCTTTATATAGGCGGCCCGAAGGTCTCGCCATTACAACACTGTGGGCCTGTCCCAACAGTATCCAAAAACCCTAACTAGTGACAGTCGACGTATGTGTACTTGGAGTAACCACTTTCCGTCACACCACTGCTCTCCGCAGTCTTCCATGCTTCCCGACGCTGAGCCTAGGTACTAGGCGCCGCTTCTCGATACTACAGATTCCTATAGTATTCCATGCTTCCCAGCGCTGACCATGGGTACTGGCGCTGCTTCCTGATACTATAGCTTCCTGTAGTCTTCCATGCTTCCCAGCGCTGACCATGGGTACCGACGCTGCTTCCCTTTTTCTATCCTTCGTCTTCAATACCTCGGCCTCGTTGATCCTTTTCCTTTATGAGGGTAGCTGAGCCCTCCTATCTTTGCCACTGCCTTTAATGCAGTGGATGAGCTCTCTCTTCTCAGCCGCTCAAGTACTGTCATCTTCTTTGACTTTTTTGTCTGATGGTCACGGTTTCTGGCTCTGATTTGCAGCTAGAAACATGCTACGATGTCGTAGCTTTACCTTATCTCTTATATTCTTGCCAAAATGGCATATTCTCCTGTAGTTGCGGGATCCTACTCCAATAGTCCCCTAACACTTACTTGTGGCTCATCCCCGAGCCACTACCAGCGGGCTTCTCCTGTTGTAGCTTCTCCTTGGCTTCCTACGAAGTCTGATTAAATTTGTCCCGAAGTCGTGCGACTTCATTCTGCATAGATTCAACACACTCTTGTGCCGAATCAAGCGTAGCTTGACTAATAGTGGAGTCTTCGGTAAACTTAGTTCGTAGGTCTCTCGTATTTTTCCTTCCCTCATTGTTATGCTCTCGCTCTCATCGCTTGCAAGACCTTTAAGGATCTTCAGGTTTTGAGAAGTCTTCCACAGATATCCTTTCCTCTTTATCTGGGTTAGAAATTTTATCACAAAGGAAATATGAATCTGTATCTTCCAGCCTTCTCAAACATTTCATTCAGTCTGGATCCGTGCTTACGAGAACTGTACAGGCCTTGAATTCCATTCCGAGAACAAACGTTTGTCTGCATGATGAATTTCTAGTTCGTTGCTTTCCCTTTTGCTTTTGTTTTTCTGTGTCTTGGATGCCTGTTTCTTGGTCCTTTCTTCTTTCCGTGAGATCTTCTGGGAAACTCCACACACATAGTCAGGAGCCCTTCTCTCTTAGATCTCATTTTTACTTTCTTCTTGCCTGTAGGTTTCTTCTCATCAAGCTTCTGTTCCTTTTTCTTATCTTTAGTGGTCTTCTCGTCTTCTTGCTTCTCTGCAATAAAGACTTTGATGACATCTTCTACATCCAACGCTTAACTCCTCATCCTTGGTGGCTGTCTGACCTATGGTGCACCTAATTTCACAACCTTGGGCGGTGTTGTCATAGCAGACTCAAGGCCACCACACTGGAACCTTTCCAAAATTTCTTCTATAGGTTCCTCCTTGGACAGAACCCACTTGGTGGAATACTCTGAGCGGGAAATGGCTGTGAAATAGGGAAATCACAGCACTCTATAACGGAATGAGCTCTGTGCAGGGAAAACTTAACAGCTTACTCTATAGCTCTCGGATCTTTGCAAACGTAACCCTCCTGAATAAATGATTTGTGCTTTTATGCGGAAGGTGATAATCCTGGACGCGACGGTCATCTAGGATAAACCAGTCGGTGGTATTAATTGCATGGAAAAGACCACACCCGTCATCCTGATCCTCATTAAATGCAGAAATCCGATCAAATTTCCCTCGAAAGCTATGTGCAGGCGCCATTCTCATCCAAGATTTACTAAATCTGGAAAATTTATTGTGCTATTGCCAAATTTACGGTAAGGTATACCGGTCATTTCTTCATTAACTGTCTGTCAGAGGTGAATTGATTGGCCCTTTGTCTTTTCTCAAAAGTGTCTACGTGGCATCGGGAATCATCGCCTTACCGCGATGTCATACCGCGTCACCTGTACAATCACAAAGTTAAGCCTTTTATTTTTTATTTTTTACCGCAAGCATCCTATGACTTGCGCAAAATGAACCGTCTTAATGCGATTTCTTATACTTAGACTACCTGCCGGTGTAGACTAATTCCCAATGCGATGCCTCCTTTCAACTACACTGGACATCTGCACCCTTTAAGTGGTTCTGAGTTAGGGCTGAGAGGTGGAGTGGCTGTCACTATAGAGCTTAAGCCTACTACCATTAATCAACATGGGAACAAGCTCCCCATTCAGTTTGCTGAGTTGAATGGCACCTCCTTCTGTAACTTGTTGTATCTGATATGGACCCAACCAATGTGTCTTGAACTTCCCTGAAAACTTAATAAACTTACTGTCGTAGAGGAGTACTAGGTCTCCGATCTGAAAAGTCTTACTCTTAATGTGTCTGTCATGCCAAGATTTTTCTCGTGCTTTCTGCACTTTCTGATGGAATCCGGTAATGAATCTGTCTTCCTCTAAGGCAAGCAGCTACGCTAGCCTTTCATTCACCATGTCTGTATCAGCCATCCTGGTGATCTAAGCAATTCTTAAACTATGGAGAATATACTCCATAGGCATAACAGCTTCCTGTCCATACACCAAACTGAAAGGTGTGTGTCCCGTAAGTTTCTTGCATGTAGTTCTATATGCCCATAATACAGCGTTAACTCTGAGGTCCCAATCATTCCTTTGGATGTTGCATATCTTCGTAAGAGAATTTTCTAGAATCTTGTTAAAGGCCTCCATCGTACCATTAGCTTGTGGGTGGTAGGGGGTGCTCTTATGATGTTGTATCTGGAATTCCTCTGTCAAGGCCTCAATGGTGCGGTTCAAGAAATGTGTGCCTTGATCACTCATCAAAATTACTGGGCATCCGAATCTACTAATAATGTTTTCAAAAATGAACTGTGCAGCTGTAGCAGCATCACAATTTCTTACTACTTTGGCCTCTGCCCACTTGGTGAGGTAATATGTTCCAGTGATGATATATCTCGCACTAGTTCGTTTTCCTGGTGGGTTGATAGGACCCACAAAGTCTATATCCCACTTGTCTAATACCTGCAGTGTGATCTATGGTTGCAGTGGAATTTCATATCGTCGCGAAGGTTTTCCTACCCTCTGGCAGATATCGCAACATCTGCAAAAGTCCTTAGTGTCTTTGTGTAGAGTAGGCCACCATAATCCTACAGCTAGGATTTTCTGTGTAGTCAGATTTCCTGCGAAATGACCTCCTACGGTACCTAAATGTGCCTCTCTAATAATAGCGTCTTTTTCATGCGGCATAACACATCTGCGCAGGACTTCATCTGGGCCTAACTTGTATAATTGTCCTACGATCAAGGTGAAGTCTGCTGCTTTAACAACCAATTGCTTCCTTTGATGCTTAGTAAACTCAACAGGTGCCCATATTGTAGTGATAAAGTGAATGATATCAGCATAGTATTCGTCTGTGATCTGGATAGAAAACAACTACGCATCTGGCAAATTGTCCTCTAGATTACTTGGCTCTTCTCCTGAGTCTATCCTTGATAGATGATCAGGTCCAGCATTCAATTTTCCTGGTTTCACAATGATTTCAAAATCATAATCCTGAAATAGGAGTAACCATCTGCAGATTCTTCCTCCTAATACTGGCTTATTAACCAGATACTTCAACGCAGAATGGTCAGTAAACATCTTGAATGAGGCACCCAACAAATAGTGCCTGAACTTCTGTAGAGCGTACACCATAGCTAATCCTTCTCTTTCTATCGTGGTGTAGTTCTTTTCTGTAGTAGAGAGCTTTCTGCTCGAGTATGCGATAGGGTGATCGATACCCCCTTCTCTTGGTTGCATTAAAACAATGCCTAATGCGATGCCAGATGCATCCACATGTACATGAAATGGCTTGGTCCAGTCTGGAAATACTAAGATGGGTGTTGTAACCATCTTCTCTTTAAGTGTGTCTAGGCTGTGCTGGCATTACTCATTCCATAGGAATTTCATGTCTTTCTTTAACAACTTTTCCATCAGTGCTGTAATCTTTGCATATCCCTTGATGAATTTTTTGTAGTACCCGATATGACCAAGTACTGTCCTTAATTGCTTGACTGAATTGGGTGCTGGAAGATTTACAATGATGGAAATCTTTGCGGGATCTACCATCAAGCCTTGTCTGCAAACAATGTGACCCAACAAAATACCAAATGGCACACATAATATACATTTTTTCAAGTTCAAAGAAATATGGTACTGCCTACATTTCTCTAACATCAGTCTTAAATCTCCTATGTGCTTGTCGGTTAACCCAAATACAGTCCAGTCATCAAAATAAACCTCTAGGAATTTATGGATGTATTCTTTAAATACAGCAACTACTACTCTAGAAAATATAGCTGGTGCATTCTTAAGAACAAAGGGCATTATCGTATACTGGAATGAGCCCCATTCTGTTGCAAAAGTGGTCTTATGTCGATCTTCTGGGTGGATTTTGATCTGGTGATAGCCTGAAAAGCCATCAGTGAAAGAATAGACCTCCTGTCCTCCCACATTGTCTAACACTTCATCAGTGAAAGGTGTTGGAAATGGGTCATGAAGCGATGCATCGTTGAGTTTACGCAAGTCGACACAGATCCTGATGTCTCCTTTGGTTTTCTTTTCTTGTATGACCATGGGACTAACCCATTCGCTTTCTTCTACAGGATCAATGATGCCTGCTGCTAGCATCTTATCGATCTCATCCTTAACTTTTTCTTTATAGTGCAGATTTAATCTGTATGGATGTTGTTTGACTGGTCTGGCATCCTCTTTCAATGCTATCCTCATTAATCCCAGATCTCTAACTATTCACTTCATCTCTATGAACTTAGTGGGGAATAAATCATGATAATCATGTAACAGATCTGTAATCTGTCATACTGTCTTATCATCCCAGTAGTCTCCAATAGAGGAAAACTTTGGTTCTGTGTCTGTGTCAATGTCGATCTTCTTAATCTTGATGGGCTCTATGATATCTGGAATTTCTAGCTTCGGTCCATCAACTTCGCGAGTCCCTTTTGACTCTGGAATGTTGATGTTGCGAGGATCCTCATCCTCATCCTCTGGTTCTGCTGTGAAATTATAGCACTCGAGGGCATATTCTAACTGGATGGACCACTCAGGATGAGTATGTACTGATAGGGTACAGTCCTCAAATATCTTAATCTTTATTACATCTAGGGCCTCATCAACACTTGGATACTCAGATTCAAAAGTGAACATGAGTAGAAAGCTGTCTATCATAAGTGGCCATGTAGTCATTCCCTTACGCAATTCAGTCTCTGTGTGCTAGTTCCTTGGAACTGTGTCCAAAGTGTGAATGAATCGGTGAACCCATTCATCCTCGGGAATGTCCAACCAATTCTGTTCACAAGCCTGAATATGTGACCTGGGGTCACTTTCTCCTGTGTATTTCTGCTGGACATACTCTCTGTCAATGGAGAATCTAATCGCCATCAATCTCTTAAGATCATCCCATGATGCGATATTCTCTTTATGTGCATACCTCCATCTTCCAGGTGTGGCTCGTACTACAAGGTCCATAGCTATGATCCTTTGCTCGTGAGGAATTTGCTGTTCAAACTGCTGGATAAAGTCCTGGATCTCTGTTAGGCCATGAAATGATGGAATCTCATTAGTCTCTGCGCCAATCCATCGTAGTGACTTAGTCATAAATGCACATCTGCAAGCTGAGAATTCATAAAGTCTGTTCTGCCAGTTTTCTAGACCAACATCCGAGTCCGATGCGCATGAGCTGTCGCATTGCCAACTAATGTTCCCTTCTGCGGTTGGATTGATGTAGTCACTCTCGTTCACAGTCATCTGATAGAGACTCTCCATGTTACGTGCCTCTTCCTCTGCTCGGATAGGTTCAATGTATCTAGGACCCTGAAGAAGATCCAACTGTGCAATGCCCAGATCTGCGCATCCTCAAAGGTCATTTGTCTTCTTTTTAGGTCGATAACAGCCATGTTACCGATTTCCCAATCAATGCCTAGTAATGCTGGATATCGTCTACTATCACCAATGATTTCTATAACTTCAAAGTCCGCAGAGCTGCGAACTCCGTCAATGTCAACTGGTACCTGCGGTAATCGACCCAGTGGCGATACCCGCTGCTGATTAGCTAATCTCAGATGGATAGGCAATCTGACTAACTTAGGGCTACCCATCTACTCCCATGTCTGCTTAGTCAGAAAATTTACCTCTGATCCTAGATCTAGGATCACCTCATCCATTTCAAATTCTCCAACTTGCGCTGTAAGTTGCATCTCTCTTCCTGTTCTTGTATGACCCATGATATTATGAACAGCATGTTGCGCACTGCTCACGGAAGAAGATGGCTGACACTGGTCTATGATGCGGTGAAGCTCTCCGATAGCTTGCTCATTTCTCATGAGTTTTAAACAACTCCACAAAAAGTATTGTACGCTTCCTGTCGACTCATCCTCGTCGCATCTTCCCGATGTGGTATCCTGCGGTGTCTGCATAGGGCTAACACCACAAGGTGTCTGCTGCAGTACGCCCCTAGACGGCTGTACCTGCGATCCGGATTGTGTAGGTTCATCAAAGAAAGTCTTGGCTTCCTGAAATGTCTATTTATTCTTCTGTAGGTCGAGTGGTGTTGATTTGTTAGTAGCTTTGCGCACCCACTCGTGACCTGTGTTCGTCGCAGCATCCTATGATGTCCCACTGGTGGAAGCACCGCTACGAGTCACAATGTTGACTCTTGGTTCTGGCTCTTTCTGCTCAGTAGCAATAAGCTGGATGTTCTGGTTTACTACTGGCTTAGGCTCTTTGATCTTAGATATCAAGGTAGGACATTATTATATGGTGTGGTCATCATATTTCCAATAGTTACATGTGGTAGTGAGGCTCTGACAGTCCCTAGCATAATGTCCTACAACTCCATAGTTGTAACAAGTGATTGGTCCATGGCCACGGCCAAAGCCTCCTCCATAGCCAAATCCTCCTCCACCGCCTCATCCTCTGAATCCTCCTCCACGGCCTTCCTGAGCCGGTTCATGCTGTGGGCCTGCTGCTGGACCCAGTGTCTCTGATTGCACTCTGTACAAGTCATGCTTTCTTTCTATCATGAGATCATAGGCTCTACAATTATGTTCATCGTGTCCCACCGACTTGCAGAAGTTACAGTATAAGTTCTTAGGGGTATGTACATACTTTTGAAGTATAGGGCATTGCTGAGGTGGATGTCCTCTTGTTCTGCATAGCTCACACCACAGCCCGTGGGTCTGTGGTAAGGGGTTAGGAGCCCCACTTGCTAGATATTCTACAAAAACTGGACAGTTGTCTTTAGTATGGCCTTGCGCTTTACACTTTGTGCACCATATTTCTTGTGCAACCTCTTTTCCTTTCTTAATCTCATGCAACTGTAACGTGAGATTAGCTAACTGGTTCTGCAGGTTTGTCATACCTGTGTTGGTTTCCACTAGAGGTGAAGCCTCTAGTTTCATCACCATCTCCAACATGTCACCCTGCGTCTGGAGTTTCTGCTGCATTAATGGCAGTCTAATGTGAGGGAGCAGTGCTACAATAAACCATTCCTTATGCTGCTCCAGGGCAAACTCAAAGCTGACTTGGTCTATAAGGGCTTTGAATTTCTGATCGAAGTCCCATACCGACTCTGTAGGTAGTTGTTTAATGTGTTTGAGCTCTGTAATGCACTGTGACTCAGACTTAGGTTTCTTAAACTCTTTAATCATGGCGGTTCTGACCTGTACAAGTGTTCTGGGTATCGCTGAGGTATACTTCATGTACCATGTTAAGGCTTGTTCCCTAAGTGCGGTGACCAACTGTACAAGTTTAGTATTATCATCTTGGATTCCCTTAATGGTCCACACGGCTTCACATAGAAACCAATGCTGCTCTGGGTCTTCTGCCCCTTTACCTTTAAAGGTAGGTAGCTTCATATCATCCCCCATTCTATTTCTACGTGGTGGATGTTGATTTGTTGTGTTACTACCAATCGGCGGTGTAGGTGGAGGTGATGTAGCAGTAGTATGTATTGTCTGCGAGCTACTGGATGGAGTTCCTACGGGATTGTTCTGAGTCCCGGTCTGTTTCTGTGGGGTATAAGGGTAGTAAGGGATACCCCCTTCTGTTCTGTATGTATTACTATGACTCTGTTGTCTAGTATTATCTGAACTGTCTTCAAATATAGGAGATCTGAAATCTACTTTATATTTCTTTCCACTACGTGTATGTCCAATGTCATCAAAATCACTCTCAAACTCTTGTGACATTACAGTTTCTTAACTTATTGGTCTGAACTAGATCCATTACTCCTTTTTCATGTAATAACATCTTAATGGACAAGTTTAAAGAGTTTAGGTACTTATCGCGATATCCCTTGAAGAAGTACCGCTCAGCCTTGCTAAAGCTCTTTCTTTGTTCAACTGCAAACTCTATGACGAAGCCTTCTAGCACACTTGTAAGCCAGAAGTATACTGTCCTCGTGATGGGGTTATCAAGGTTCTTCATGGTCTGAATCAAATCTGGTGTCCAGATAATGTTTCTTTTCTTCTTGAATATATGCTTATCTGTCAACCTTGTGTTGAGGCCTGGAAAATTGCAGGCGACAACAGAAAGGGATTCTCCCTAATCAACGTTCCCAACTAGCCCGTTGACTGTTTGGTATAGGGAATCCGTCTGGTTTACGGTCCGGCTACCGTAGGTCAAGTAACAAAACAAAGGCTTTATCGGTTGCGGCCCGGTCCACTGAGTTTTTGTGTTTTGACTTAAGATATGAAATGCAAGTGCCTAACTAAATGCAGGGTGATAAAGATGCCAGGAGCAGTCACAATGTGATGCGCAGGTTCTTACCTCTCGTATTATGGCTCATAGGCATCCAAATCGCATACAACAAAAAGCGGACTGACTCTCTAAAATATCCCTAGGGAGCAGAATTAGCATTTATTGGTGAGTAATACATTTTGCACATGCATAATGAAGAATCACAGATAGCTGATACTTCTTTCAAGACACATGAACACTCACAGATAGTTAAATAACCAGATAGCCAATTATTTTATAAACAACCTTTATTACTCACAGTGGAAAATATCCCAAAAGATACCGAAAAGCATTCAACAAGAACATAGATTCAGGAAATTAAACACTCTTACAGTAAATGAAACTCAGCTGAAAACGAAATAGTTCCTCTTCAACATTATTCATTTAGTTGTATTGATACATTCCACTTCTCACTCTCTCCAACAGGCAAAATTGCAGTTTCCTTTGCAAAACGAAGTAGTTCCTCTTACAAGCAACATTTACAAAATTTTCCAGGGAAAAAGCCCCTTCTCAGTCCTATATTTTCTGTATTTAAGCTACACCCTCCATCGTTAGGGATCCCGGTGGCGTGTGACTTTCCAGTCTCTTCAACGTTTCAACTTCCTCTTCTGGTCGTTTTTCTTTACAATCATTTTCTGTGAGCGTTTTTCTCTTGATCAGTGGCTGATGGGTCTTTCTAGTCTGTCTCTTTGTCTTCATTCGTTTTGTCCTTATCTTCTGCGATCCTGCTAGTTTTGGCCTTGCTTCTACTAGACGGTCCGTCGTCCTCCATGCCACAGTGGTTTGACCAATCTCCCAAACCATCCTGCAATTAATTGACAAGCATCATTTGTTGGAAAGGCGTTACAAAACAAAGCATCAGATTCTAACAACTGAACAACTATTCCTCAAGATAACGGCCTGGTGCATCTCTGGTTCTGGAAAGAGCTTCGCCTGAGTTGGGCGCGAAACTCAAAAATCAGCAGTCGGGAGGTTTCTACGTCGGACGTGAAAGGGATCTAATAGCCACAACGACGGAAGGGCTGTAAGTCATGGGTAAGCGAAATGCTGGCAAAAACACTTTAATCAAACGTCAGAAGACTTTTAAATCGGAAGACGAAGGACTTCACAAGCCGCAACAACGGAAAAGGGAAGACTAGAGCCAAGCGACGCGGGGAGGAATGCTTAATCGGTGGTCGGAAGTCATTCAAATTGGAAGCTTAATAGCTTTCTCAGCCGAAACGGTGGAAGGGTAAAACTACGGGCAAGAGATTTCACAGCTCATACGAATCGGACGTCGGAGAGATTAGGGCGTCGGACGCAAAAATGATCTGAGAGCCGCAACGGTAGCAGAACAGAAAACTTACAGCTTCCGATCTGACATCAAAAAGAGGCCCGATTCACAGGAAAATTCAAGTATCAAAATAGTTTTAAAGACTAGCTGCAGCTAGATTCGTTCTTTCTTCGAAAAGGAAACTCTGACGAACAAAGATTTTCCTTTTCTTCGACCAGTAAACCAGACATCCACGACTCAAACCGAAACTATACAAGGCATAAATAGACCAGCTGACATCCAACTTCAAAGTAAGACGAAAAGAAGATATGCCCAAGAGGTTTAAGAGCTTAACGATCAAATCAGGCAAAACGATGAGGAGGGGCCCATAATTTAAAAAATAAATTTGGGAGAAAAGTTGCGGCAGCAACAACTGGCGATTACCTGGTGAACCTAGATATCTGGGTGTCTTTTCTTTGAGTGACAGACTGTATCACAACAATCACGTCTATCGAACTCTTCCAGCTATCCGGATTTTTCAAATGGTCGAAGTGTGTACCTTAATCATTGATAATAGTCCAATTTGGGAAAGTGGGAACCAGATTCTTCAAGTCTAGATAACTCTATTTATGCCGATAGATGAGATTCATTATTAATTTTGTCTTCAGGTAGCCGACGGCATCGGACACCACAAGATTGTATCATAGGGTAGACAGGGGTGTTCATTTGTTCTGCATTCCCATGTCATTTAGCACTTTTGTGCTCTTGGACTTTTGTCCCTTTTCATATGAGTCGTTCTGCATGCCTTTCCTTACTGAATTTTTTATTCAGGATCCTCTATCCCATAGTGCCCTTTTGTGTGAGTGATATATTTCATGTTTCATCTCACGAACGGAGAGGATCTTTTGGCCAATTAGTACTTTTGATTTAGCGTTTGATTTGATGTAAGATGTTCTCATCGACTCTTCTTTTCCTTTTGGCATTCATTTCTTGACATGGGATCATTTATATTTAACACCCTGTTTACCTAGATCCTTTCCATGGATCCTCTGCTGTAGCCCCTTAGAACATTTTAAGTGTGAAATGGATGGAGCCTCAACATAGTATTCCAGACTCTTCGACCCTAGTTTATTTCACAGGGGGTAAGCAGGACTTCAATGCACACAGAAATTTATTCGAGAAAACCGTTAGGCTGGAAGAATTCATTTAGCAGCACACAGGCTGACACTCAACATATTTGCTATTCCCAAAAAGATCTTAGTATCCTCCAGACAACCGCAAGTTCGTTCTCTTTATTGAAAATCAACAACTCAAAATTAAACCAAATGAAAGCATGACTCGAAACGACCAAACAACTTATTTATATACAAGACAGAAACTCAAGAAAAGTAAGGCTTGAGAACCAAACCATTAACTGGCAAGTTCTCCTCCCATCCCTGTAAATCTTGCAGCTTATAAGTAGCAGGGCCAAGTTTTGCTAAGATTTGAAACGAGCCTACCCACAACTGCTGGAACTTAGTATGCTTTCCCTTCTCATCATGGGGATGATCCCATTTGAGAACTAGGTCTCCCACTTCCAAGTCCTTTTTTCCAGCTTTATGTTTGTCAAACCATCTCTTAACTGACTCTTGCTGTTGCTTAAAGCGTTGTTTGGCTTTATATCTGGATTCCTCTGCTTTCAGGAGATTATATATTCTTATTTGTAAAACTTCGTCATCCGACCCCCTAGACTCCTGAGCTAGAATGGAAGATGGTAGCATGATATTGGGAGGCAGGATGGCTTCCTTACCGTACACAAGGGTATAGGGTGACACTCCTATTGCAGACTTAGGGGTGACTCTGTCAGCCCAGAGGGTGTTGGGTAAGGCCGAGTGCCAACTTCTCTGGTTTTCTATTACAGTTTTCTTCAGGATTCTAATGAGGTTTTTATTAGAGAATTCAGCCAGGCCATTCCCTTGCGGATAGTAGTTAGCAGAATAATGTAATTTTATTCCTTTATCATGAGCAAATGCAGTCAATTTAATCAATGAAAAGTATTTAGCATTATCAAATACTAACGAAACTGGAACTCCAAACCTGGTCATGATATGATCTTGTAGGAAGCTGATGACTTCGTCTTCATTTATCTTGCGTAGTGGGATAGCTTCGACCCAGCGAGTGAAATAATCAGTTGCAGTAAGAATGTACTTGTGCAGCAGGGAAGAATTCGGTTTTATTTCTCCGATAATGTCCAACCCCCATTGCTCAAATGGTTCCGTGATCATCACAGGCTTTAGGGGCGCTGCTGCCTTAGACTGTCTTCCGCCACACCTTTTACAAATATCACATTTCCTGACATGTGCATGTGCATCCTTGAAGAGTGTAGGCCAATATTAACTAGCTCTAAGGATTTTGTGGGATGTAGTGTCACCTGAATAATGTCCCCCAGCCGGACCATCATGTAATTCTGCCATTACTTTCTTTGCATCTTCCTTTTCTAAACATCTGAGGAGAACCCCGTCATAATTCTTCCTGAATAACACTCCTTCAACAAGTTGATAGGAGGCCGATTTGAGACGCAGAGATCTTCTTTGTTTGGAATTTCAATGTTCTGGTAATAGCCCTGACTGCAAGTAATGCACAAGGTCCCTATACCAGGACTCAGGAGCTGTAAACAGAGGACATACATCCATTACATGCAATTCGGCTTCATCTTCACATTCTTGTTCTTCGTTGTTTCTGCTTTCAGTCATCAATTTGCATAACCCTTGACCTTTCACTATAGAGGCTAGCTTGAATTCAAGGTCGTATTCTTGAAGAGTTGTTACCCAGTTGCCCCTTCTTTCTCCTAACTCTTTCTGTATGAGAAGGGATCTTACAGCTGGGTAAGGGACTATTACCTTGGTTCGGTTTTTTAATATATAAGGCCTGAATTGCTTTACTGCCTTAAGTACTACGTAAGCTTGCTTATCAATGGCTGGGTAGTTTAATTCATCCCCTTGTAGCCCAGTGCTCATAAAAGAGATTGGGAATTCATCACCCCCATCCTCCTTTTGCGTAAGCACAGCTGCCAACGAATCATCGAATGCAAATGTGTACATGATAAAATCTTTATCAAAGTCTGGACTTTTCAGGGAAGGTGCATGTGCAACAACATTCTTGATTTTACTGAAAGCATTCTTTTCAATTTCAGTCCACTTAAATTGCGCATTTTGCTTGACCATCTGCTGCAGTGGCTTAACAGTCTGGGCGAAATCAGGTACAAATCTTCTTACAAAATTTATGGTTCCCATAAACGATTGCATTCCTTTTTTATTATGTGGCATAGAGATTTGTTCAATGGCCTTAATTATTTTTGGATCTATAGATATACCTCTCTTTGAGACTATGTGTTCCATCAACTTGCCCTCTGTGACTGCAAATACGCACTTCTTAGGATTGAGGGAGATGCCATATTTCCGGCAGCGTTCGAAAATTTGTTTTAGGTGAAAAGCGTGTTCTCCCCTTTTCTTCGAAAATATTGTAATGTCATCAAGGTATACTATAACTCTTCGTCCAATCAGTTCGTGGAAAGCTATGTCCATAGCTCTCTGAAAAGTTGCTCCAGCATTAATCAGTCCAAAGGGCATCCTTCTATAGGAAAAAGTTCCCCATTTAGTCCTGAATGTTGTTTTTAACCTGTCTTCCTCGACTACTAGCACTTGATTGTAGCCAGAGAAACCGTCTAATAATGAAAACAACTCAGAACCAGAGACCATCTGTAGCAATTGCTCCATGGGAGGCACCGGATAGTTGTCTTTATCTGAGGCGCGGTTTAGGTTTCTGAAGTCCACGCACAGTCTGATTTCTCCCGACTTTTTTATGACTGGTACCAAGTTCGATACCCACTCAGAGTGTCTGACTTTAAAGATGATTCTAGCATCTAGTAATTTCTTTACCTCACTCTGGATCAGCGGTTCCAGCTTTGGATGCATTTTCCTCAAGGGCTGCTGATATGGCTTGACTCCGGCCTTGATGGGAACAACATGTTTGATGATGCTGGTATCATATGTTTTTAAATCTTGGTACGTCTAGGCAAAGACATCTTTGTACTGTTTAAACAAACTGACGAACTTATCCCTTTCGGCTGGTGAACAACATTTGCCGAGGTTCACAAACTTAGGATCCGTATCAGTCCCTAAGTTTATCAGCTCGAATTGTAGAGTCGAGCTGTGAGTCTTTACGTTGGCGGGTCTTCTGAATTTTTCATTCAATTCAAACATTTTCTCTAACGTTCTGACCCCTTTAGGGACGAAATTGTCAAATTTCATCTCTGCTTGGTGTTCTTCATCATCGATAATCGCTCCTTTGAATACCTCATCATTTGTTAAACATTCTATGATTTGCTGGTCATCGTCGAACACCCGCAAATTGGTGATCATATCCGGTACTGAAGGCCTGAAAAGCAATTCAACATTACATCGATTATTTGAGGGTACAAGCCTAGCGGCCGAAGTGGCCAATAAGTCAGCTGCTGCGTTTTTAATTCTTGGGATTGAAATAATGTTGAATGCCTGAAAACATTTAAGCAAATCCCATACCTCGTTTTGGTAAGCTTTCAAGTGAGGGGAAACACAATGTATTTGATTTCTTATTTGCTTTACAACTATTTCTGAGTCCCCAAAAACTTTTAAATTACTAACCTTTAGCTCAATCGCTTTCTTGAGTCCATGCAGCAGTGCTTCATACTCGGTCGTATTATTAGTACACTCAAACTCTAATCTACATGACAGGAAATGCTTATTTTTTTGTGGATCAATAAGGACGCAGCTGGCCCCTGACCCTTCTAATGTCTTCGAGCCATCAAAAAACAAAGTCCACAAAACATTATCTACTGAAAATGAATCTACTCCTACTGCTAAATCTACTATTTTACAGTCAATTTCATCAGCCTGAGAAAATCAAAGGAGATCAGGCTGAGTGTCAGATGTGTCGCTGGCCTCTTCCGCTTGATAATTCCTTGGTTCCAGTTCAAGAAAATAGTTTCCCAACACAGATTCAACTGGTACATTCTTCTCATTCAGTTGAGTAACATTGTACTTCATGTGAGGTTCTCTTAAAATTTTAATCTGGTTGGGACTCCCTTTGTACGGTAACCACAGATGCGACCAATCTGAGGAAAAATATCCATTTAATTTAGCTGACCAATCTCTGCTCAGGACCAGGCCGTAAGCGTCTGGTATATCAGCCACCACGATGTTAATAACTTGGCATACTCTGACATCGGATGCCAGACGGATTAGGACATCTTCCATCTCACCAATTACCTTAACGTCTATCCTATCCAATTGCACCACCCTCCACGTGGTTGGCTTAGGTTGCCCATTTATTTTCTTACATACTGATACGGGCATGACATTAATAGATGCCCCTGAGTCTACCAGACAATTGTGCAAGTTATGATTAAAGATTTCAAATGTCAGGAGGAAAGGTGGATGTTTAGTTTTATACTTACCTCCGGTGCTAGCTTCTCCAATTTCTTCTTCGTCCCGAGGTTGATTGTCAGAGGGCAGCTTCTCTTCTGACGCTTCAAGTGCCTTCAACAACCTTTCTTTTTGTTGAGGTACTTTACACATTTCAAACAGCGGGACATTTGCCTTTATCTTCTTCAAATCCTCAACAATGTCATATTCGATCTATTGTTTAATGGACAGAGATTTATCAGCACTCACCTTCTCTTCATTTGGCTTGGGAAACATTCTGTTCTGCTTAGGATCTTGGCTAGTAATAGTGAATTCCGGAATCTCATCAGCCAAGGATTTATCTTGAAATTTCTTCTTGATATTTCTTTGCAGCCTTCTGATCTTTGGGAGTAAAAGACTGTCATCAATAATCGTCCCTTGGATTCTAGTTGTCACGTTAGCTTCCCTGACATCCTTGTGTCCCTGAGTATTCTCCTCTTCTGCATCGAGTAAGGAGACAGAATTCCATAATGCCATGGTCTCTTCTTCCTGTCCTTTTGTAGAAGTAGAAGCAACACTTTCTTTCTTTTCCTCATCATCTTCCTCCGTTAATCTCGAATCCAACATCTGATTCATGACCAATGTCATTGAATTTATCCATTGCGGACAGTTCCTTTCGGAATGAGGTTGTTGATGAAAGGTACAGAAATTTTCCATCCCTATCTCTGTCAGATTCATGGATGCAGTTTTTTGAGGAGGAGGTTGGGGCTGATTGTGGTCCTCCCTTTTCTTATAATATGGCCTGTAGAACTTTTGTGCTTCTTTTTCTTTCTCTAAGTCTATGATCTTATTAGACAGCTTTTGCATCATTTTGGCCAAACTTTCATAATCTGGTGACTTTTCTTCCTTAGGCTTAGTGAAAAATAATGTTTTTCTTCCCGCACCTTTCTCTCCTGATTGTTCTGGATAGTCTTCAATACTTTCTCTTTCTGCTTCCACCACTTCTGCCTCTTCATAGGTCTCTGTCAAAGTAGGATTGGCCCTACCTTTTGTAAACATGGCCAAATCAGGGCCCAGAGCTGAAGTATAGTACTCAATCAGTACTTTGTCTGAAGGCTTATCTGTTTCAGAGAAATTTTTAAGATATGCTGCAAACCTTTGTATGAAACTGCGCACTTTTTCCCTTTTCTCTTTCTTCAATGCACATAGTCCTTTCATGAGGGCAGCGTGAGTCTTTTGAACTACGTACTTACTTCTGAACATTCTCTCGAAGGTATCCCAGTCTGGGATAGAGTTAGCGGGAAATCAAAAATACCATGAGGCCGCAACTCCTTTGAGGGTATGCGGGAATAGTCTACACACCACATCTTCGTGTTCCCCAGCCCTCAGACCTTCTATTGCCAAGTAGAAACTTTGTAGATGATCTTCCACTAGGATCTTCTCATTGGGGTCAAATTTAGGCAGTAACTTCTCAAAGGCTTGAGGTAGGTCATGCAAAGGCGGGGTCAGATTTAGAGGTGATCTGGCTCTCCATGCAGGTGGTGGGTTTGGAGGATTCGGTGGAGGTTGATTTGCGTTAACGCCGGCCATGAGTTGAGGTGGAGAGTGAGGAGGTGAACCCACAGGGGTGTGAACAGGAGAACTGTAAGGGGTACCTGGGTCTTCTTGGTTCAAAGGTAATGCAACCTCCTGCAGAGCAGTCTCTACAAGTTCTTCCCAGTCTCCAACCAACAATGAATCTTCTGCTATAGGACGGTATTTCTTCTTGTATTCTCTTCTAGGTAAGTCAGGGATAATTGGAAACCCTCCAAGCTTCTTTACGTATGCTCGGGTGTTTCTTCTTAGGTCGTTAACTACTTTGTTACCAACAGCATATAGATGTTCTCTGTTTTCTTCTTCCGGAATTGGATTACGCGGTCCACTACTTTCAGAACTGTAACCAGCGGAATAATCTCGGGAAAATGGGTTTCCTCGGCCAGCCATGCACTGGCGGCCCTCCTTCTAGCGCCAAAACTATTGAGGCCTGAAAAATCGCAGGAGACAACAGAAAGGGATTCTCCCCAATCAACATTCCCAACTAGCCCGTTGACTGTTTGGTATAGGGAATCCGTCCGGTTTACGGTCTGGCTACCGTAGGTCAAGTAACAAAACAAAGGCTTTACCGGTTCCAGCCCGGTCCACTGAGTTTTTGTGTTTTGACTTAAAATATGAAATGCAAGTGCCTAACTAAATGCAGGGTGATAAAGATGCCAGGAGAAGTCACAATGTGATGCACAGGTTCTTACCTCTCATCTTATGGCTCATAGGCATCCAAATCGCATACAACAAAAAGCGGACTGACTCTCTAAAATATCCCTAGGGAGCAGAATTAGCATTTATTGGTGAGTAATACATTTTGCACATGCATAATGAAGAATCACAAATAGCTGATACTTCTTTCAAGACACATGAACACTCACAGATAGTTAAATAACCAGATAGCCGATTATTTTATAAACAACCTTTATTACTCATAGTGGAAAATATCCCAAAAGATACCGAAAAGCATTCAACAAGAACATAGATTCAGGAAATTAAACACTCTTACAGTAAATGAAACTCCGCTGAAAATGAAATAGTTCCTCTTCAACATTATTCATTTAGTTGTATTGATACATTCCACTTCTCACTCTCTCCAACATGAAAAATTGCAGTTTCCTTTGCAAAACGAAGTAGTTCCTCTTACAAGCAACATTTACAAAATTTTCCAGGGAAAAATCCCCTTCTCAGTCCTATATTTTCTGTATTTAAGCTACACCCTCCATCGTTAGGGATCCCGGTGGCGTGTGACTTTCCAGTCTCTTCAACGTTTCAACTTCCTCTTCTGGCCGTTTTTCTTTCCAATCATTTTCTGTGAGCGTTTTTCTCCTGATTAGTGGTTGATGGGTCTTTCTAGTCTGTCTCTTTGTCTTCATTCATTTTGTCCTTATCTTCTGCGATCCTACTAGTTTCGGCCTTGCTTCTACTAGACGGTCTGTCTTCCTCCATGCCACGGTGGTTTGACCAATCTCCTGAACCATCCTGCAATTAATTGACAAGCATCATTTGTTGGAAAGGTGTTACAAAACAAAGCATCAGATTCTAACAACTGAACAACTATTCCTCAAGATAACGGCCTGGTGCGTCTCTGGTTCTAGAATGAGCTTCAATCGAGTTGGGCAGGAAACTCAAAAATCAGCAGTCGAGAGGTTTCTACGTCGGACGTGAAAGGGATCTAATAGCCGCAACGGTAGAAGGGTTGTAATTCATGGGTAAGCAAAACGCTGGCAAAAAGACTTTAATCGGACGTCGGAAGACTTTTAAATCGGAAGACAAAGGACTTCGCAAGCCGCAACAGCGGAAAATGGAAGACTAGAGCCAAGCGACGCGGGGAGGAACGCTTAATCAGTGGTCGGAAGTCATTCGAATCAGAAGCTTAATAGATTTCTCAGCCGAAACGGCGGAAGGGTAAAACTACGGGCAAGAGATTTCACAGCTCATACGAATCGGACGTTGGAGAGATTAGGGTGTCAGACGCAAAAATGATCTGAGAGTCGCAACGGCGGCAGAACAGAAAACTTACAGCTTTCGATCTGACATCAAAAAGAGGCCCGATTCACAGGAAAATTCAAGTATCAAAACAGTTTTAAAGATTAGCCGCAGCTAGATTCGTTCTTTCTTCGAAAAGGCAACTCTGATGAACAAAGATTTTCCTTTTCTTCGACCAGTAAACCAGACATCCACGAATCAAACCGAAACTGAACAAGGCATAAATAGACTAGCTGACATCCAACTTCAAAGTAAGAAGAAAAGAAGATACGCCCAAGAGGTTCAAGAGCTTAACGATCAAATCAGGAAAAACGATGAGGAGGGGCCCAGATTTTAAAAAATAAATTTGGGAGAAAAGTTGCGGCAGCAACACCTTGATAACCAGTCATAAAGCTCATTTTCATAGGTCACAAAAAATATCGTATGTATGTCTGTAAAGATATGTTTTTGTAACCAGTCCTATGTACTCAGTCTAGGACTCTTATTCTCTTGTATAGCAAATTCTTTTTCCTTAGACCCAACCCACTGGTTGAGTTCGTCTTTAGTAGGATGCCAACAGAACATCAGTGCTTAGTTTGTTCAAAACCGGCAACGGAACCATTTGTTGGTTTGACTGGGCAGACCCGGGTTTACTGTAATGTACCAACAACACCCTGTTGGGGCTCTGACCCTAAAGGTCCTTAGTTTTGGTAACTCCACGGTTTTTGTGGAAGTGTAAGTGGAGTTACAACCTAAAATAGTCTTAGGGGTGTCGTGGGTGGGTCGAAACCCCTTTTTGTAATTAACCCTTGGGTTAAATCCAGGGTTAGGGTTCTGGGCGCCCATGGTTTAAGTCCATGGTTTTGTAACAGTGCGCTATATAAATAGGCACTTATGTAAAGAAGTAGGGTTAGGTATTTAATGATTATCTTATGAAGCTAATGTAATGTGAAGATAAGAGATTGTATAAGGGTTTTTGTAAGAAGGTTAAGTCCCAACTATGTGCGTTGACGACCTCTGCAGCTGTGTGCGTAGAGGGATTTTTGGTGAAAAGGAAGATCTGCAGCTGTGTGCGCAGAGGCCTGCTGCTGTGTGTGCAGCTTTGAGGACTGAAAGGATCTACAGCTGAGTGCGCAGATCAGAACTGTCGTTTTAGTTGTAAAGAGTTGAATAAAATGTAGTTATGTGGACGTAACCCCTACACTGGGGGTGAACCACGTTACATCTGGTGTTGTGGTTCATTTGTGTTGATTTGTTATTATATTTTATGCACTGCTAAGTAAATAAATGATAAAGTAAGATTGTTGTTAATAACTAGCTTCACTGTGAATTCCCAGATAAGGGCTGTGCAAGTAATTGTTTGTTTATCTAACCGCGAAGCTACATAATTGATAATACAAGAATTGTGTTACGTGATTATTAATAGTTAAAGACTAAAGGTATAGTAATATTCTCTCTTCTGCTTGCAGAAACCTGATTCTGCGGCACCCCATAGCTGTTTCAGGTGAGACTGTAGCCTGTTCGCAGGCTGCTGCTGAAAGGGCCAACACTGTGGGTCTTTTGTTGGTGCGAAGTTAAAGGTAAAACCCGGGTCTGCCCAGTTAGCCCAACAAATTGGTTTTGTTGCCGGTTGAACTCAATATCTGTTGAAGAGGGATCTACGTCATACCTCGAGGGCTATGTTTTGGTGACCCTCTGTAAAAGAAATTGGTGATTGGATCGAAGCGACCTATTTGAAGTTTGCAGAACAGGAAAATAAAGATCCCCAGCGTAGCGCGGAACAATTTTTGCAAAGATACGTCTTTTCTGATGTTCATGAAATTTTATTTAGTACTATACACATAGAGTTGCACCAGTGGTTATCCAGGTTAACAGAAAGGAGGACGAACTTCCAAGAAAACCAGTTTCCTCCCTGGACCCCCGCAAGAATTGCTATCTTGAAAAGAGTGAACAACGCGATCTCGCGAGCCGTGGATTTCTGGACTGTGCGAACTCTCGAAGCATTTGTGACGGAGTTCGCCATCGACACAAGTACCTCCTTTAGCGAAGCTGATCGAAAAATTTTCAAAGGACCAAGGGGTAAGTACTTGAACCTATTTAGTTTGAATATTAAAATACTATTGGCTGAAAAAGGAATCTTGCTTATAGAATCAGATTGTTAGATCTAGTATTGCTAACCTATGATTAGAAGTGACTGGGACTTCGACGAGCAAAGTGGTTTGCTGCGAAGTGGCAAAAGATATAAGAGAGATCTCGGCTCCTCTACTGAGTATACCCCTTTAAGCTCTGAAGCCTCTGAGTCCGTCGAGGCCCCCTCTGTTAGAAACCTTCCAATAACCCCGCAGCAGAGACCTATTATCCCCAAGAACCTGTCGCAGTCTGAAAATAACCCTAGCCCAAGTATCCCTGTCGCAGGTCAGTCTTCCCCAGCTAGGTCAAACCCTTCCTTCCCCCCTAGATCCCAGATGGCCCATGTTCATGATGACATCAAACTACCGGTTTTTAAAGGAACTGGGTCAGAAGATCCAGAACAGTTCTGGTTTCTATGCGAAGCTGTGTGGACCGCGAAGAACATTATGGACAAATATGTTCGACGAGCGCAACTGATCACTTCTTTCAGAGACCGAGCCCTAACTTGGTTTATGAATTTTGCTAGCACACAGAATCCTGTCTTGGCTGACATCAAAGCAGCACTGATCCGAGAATTTAAGAAACCTAAATCAGAGTCACAATGCATCACTGAGTTAAAAGAGATTCAGCAGTGGAAAGGGGAATCTGTGTGGGACTTTGATCAGAGATTCAAAGTTCTGCTTGACAAAGTTAGCTTCACGATTGGACCAGCACAACATAAGGAGTGGTTTATTGCAGCATTATTACCTCACATCAGAGCTCCACTTATGCAACAGAAGGTTGCTGATCAGCAAGAGGCCTTAGAGATTGCCATAAAGCTTGAAACTGCACCTGTCGAAGATAATTCTGGCATTGCTCAAATTCAAGCGCACCTCGCGGAGATGGCTTTAGAGCTTCGTGACATGAAAAAAGGAAAATCCACCCGTGAAGAGGTATGGTGTATACGTTGTCGAACAGAAGGCCACGACAAGGACCAGTGTCCGGCGCTGAGAAACTATTTGAATACTGGCGCACCAAACCCGCTGAATCCTAGTGTTCTGTACTGTGAGATCTGTCGAACTACTGGCCAGCATCGACCGAAAGACTGCTATCTGTTACAGAGGTATGTTCAAGTCCCGAAGAACCCTTATTGTAAATTATGTAAGTCAATAGGCCACAATGAAGATGAATGTCGCAACTTCGACCTTATGAGGGAGCAGACCTACGACACATATAGGATCTACCCGGATGCACAAGGCAATGATGGATATGGTTACCGAGGTGGTCGAGGCAGTTTTAGAGGCCGTGGTCGTGCATAAGAGACGGATATTAAGAATAAGTGTCGGAAAAGAGACATCTAGAACCGTCGGATAAGAGACAGATATTAAAATAAGCGTCAGAAAAGAGACAGATGGAACCATCGGATAAGCGACGGATATTAAGAATAAGCGTCGGAAAAGCGACATCTGGAACCGTCGCTTAAGCGACGCTTGTTGAATTTTATTTTTTTTTAAATAATTTATTTTTTTGAAAACTTGAAAGGGAAGGGAACTCTAATGTCACAGAACCAAGGTAGCAACCTATTTAATCATATGATGCACATACCTTGTGTACCCTAAGGCACCCTAGATATTATTCAAATGTGCACACACCTAGACACTCCAATTCCTGCAAGGTTGTACACTACAAGACCAAGCAGAGCTCGAAAAAAATTGGTGACCTATTAGTCAAGGTCACTCTCTTTGTATAATCAAGTAAATTTTTTCCTTAACTTTGCACACTTTTCCATGTACTGAGATCATAGGTTTTGAAACTGTAGGTTAATAGGACCACATCAAACAGCTTGATTCTGTCAGCAGTGTAATAATTGCACATAAGACCCAAATTCCAAGTACGCCTCTGACACAAATTTTTCTTGTTTGTTATTTATTTTAAAATGATGAATTGTATATCAATTCACTAAAAGATTACACATTGTGCAACAAGGAGAAACTTCACCCATTACAGAGTCAAACAGTTCATAGCAGCAGCATCTAATAATGACATGTATATCCACTGTTATCTCTTTTGATTTTGCTCAACATACCACTTCATCATCCAGACAGGGTACTGAACTAGTCAACACCAGCCAGATGACTTCATCAATGGTTGACTACATTAACACGGCTACACAAACAAATAAATTCAAAGAACACATGGAAACACAAACACAGTTGTGTGTCTCCAGGGATTTTGAACCTGATCTCCCCTAGGTCAGAACCGACGATTAACAATTGAACAACAACCCAGTTGACATATATCCCCTAGTATCTAAGAAAATGTTGGACACATTTCTTTTATCTTTTGTGTTTCTTCTGCAGAATCCATCATTTCAAGACCAAAGAATTTCCAGTCCACTGCAGAGTCCCCAAGTCAACTGATGGATTTGACCTCTATGAGACCCGTAGGCATCTTGTGAGGTACATTAATATGATACTTAGTTTGCAATTCTACCTTTCTCTTTCTCTTTGGTCCATGTTAAAGTTACACTGATAATATCATTATTGATAAAATCCAATACATAATAATGATGAAGATATCCAAATACAAAACAGAACACATGATTAACCAGAGTCAAGTCAGTTGAAGGCTAGACCACCAGTTATACGCTCAGACGATTACAACTACAGGTCATCCCTTGACCACTGTATGAATGTACCCTGAAGATATGCTATGAATAGAAAATATCATAACCATGTTGGGATCGGATGTAGCTTTCATTCTTTGTGGCCTGTTATCACTTGAAACAGGAAGGTTTCGAATGATAACTTGGGACAAGTGTATTACTGTCACCTACACTTTCCTCTCACTTTTCAGTGCTTTTCTGACCTCAGTGGGGTGTCCCTATAAAAACTTAGAATTCAAAATTTAAATATGGTGACTAAATCTAAAATGATTAGTGCCAGCTATCTGAGCAATGTATTCAAATGAAGATGGGTTAAAGTGATGATGAAGTAATTGAATTGGGCATCCTGATTTAGAAGAATCCCAAAAGAGTAGGCACATCAATCTTCATACCAAAGTTGGGTAGATGAATCCCAACATCAGGAGAAACCCTCTACAAAATCCTATCCTGCTCCTATAATAAAGTCAAGTAAAAGGGAATCCTGAAAACAAAACCAATTCAAAGCTGCACATCTAGCATTGTCTGATCAGTGGAATAACTCAGTTTTAACTTTTACCTCTAATCAACAAACCTCTGGGGACTCCAATCATAACTTCAGTTCATAAATATTCCATACAAAGCAAAGATACATCCACTATAGCATATGGGATAGGTTAAGCCAATCAAGCAGAAGAATTGCAGAATTAACAAGCCCGAATCAATACACATATAAGAGAGAGAGAGAGAGAGAGAGAACAATGACGGCATGGATGTTCATCTAATATCATCAAATAACACCAAAAAATGTTACAGTACATAGCAGATCAAACCTCAAGAATCCAACCTTTGGCCAACCTTTGAGACTGCATTAAATAGATTTATTCTCCCTCAAATCGGCACCCTCCAGGTGTGCCTGGAATAGAATGCAACTCCCTTACAAATGCACCCTCATACACACCAAGAATAGTTGTGTTAGCTCCTTGAAGGTTGGTGTCCTTACTACCATAACTAAATGCATGGAACAGACTGAAAAGAGAAGCAAGGAGTGTGCCCTCATCTGCTGGTCTGCATGCTGAAACATATCTTAAAATACCAGTTAAGGCAGTGCTCATGCTGCTGGTAAAACAATTCTTTAAAATCCATGCCCTCCTACTGCCATAAATGAATATATAAACAGATCCAAAATAGCATTTTATGAATGCACCTTCATGGTGGCAGAAATAAATTTTTAGACTCTAGAGCAAAGAATAACCCTCAATTGGGTGGACCCTTGATAAGAATTGAGAGATCATGGGCTAAGAATAGCCTGCATATGGGGCACCCTCCACCTGTAATGAATCAATACATGCTGCCAAGAATAGGATAAAATAAAGTGCATTATCTGCCATGTCATACTCAAAATTATATACACAACGTAGGCTTGAACATAAGAGCATGCGCTGATCCACCATTTTTATCACCTAAGCAAAGCATGGAAAGCCTTCTGAAATAAGGCACACTAGAGGGCTCGAAATAGCACCAAAAATGTCTTAAAAGGGTTCTTTCAATGCTGGTAAGTTGGTAACTGTTCCATCATCACAAGAATCTCTATCTGTTCTTCCATTTCATAAATAGGTTCAGTGGCTACTTCACTAGAATCACCAACTTCAAGCTTGCAAAGAGGAAAATATGCAATTTTTCAGCCATTTTCCAACACACCCTACATGGAAATGGTACAAACAAAGAAGCTCCATATCCCTACTTTATCTCTGTTTTTATAATATTTTCAAATTGGGTATATTTATAACAGGGGTATATATTTAGCAGAGCAAGGTGCTGTCGTGCCTGTCGTGCAAGTCTGTGTGAGATATTATTGGCCTGTACCTTTTCAGAATGTTGGAGTAATAAGTACTTGTGCAGAGATCCCTGTGTGCTCTTGTTTTGTGCACTGTATTTGACTATATGACACTAAATGCACCACATGCACCAGTTAGTTTGACTGTACCATGCTTACATTCACTGACTTGTAGTACAACCATACATCAATCAATTGCAGTACCTTTCAAATGTGCAGAAGCAGCCTTAAGCCATACACTAACACCCTCATACTGCAGCAGCACCTTCACCAAGACAGAAGACACCTTCAAACACAATAGTAGCAGCCTCAAGGAGGCTGAGAGGGGCAAAGTCACCTTCCAAGGATACACTTCACAGTTTAGACCTCTAGACATCAACAGGTAGACACCAACAAGTATACTAAACACTAAACAGACCTTAGAAGTCATAGATCAGAACTCAAAACAGTCATGGCAGCCCTAGAAGTCCTGATAATGGTCGCAACCCAGCCTAACAGGCTATCAACAGGTCATGGCCCAGCCCTGGGAAAG
>LPNX011092773.1:153030-183649 GCA_001517045.1 Pseudotsuga menziesii | reverse complement strand
CTATCAGAAGTTACAAAGTATGAAAATATCACTCTGTAATAGTGACTGTTAGTCTTAGTGAGACTAGACCCACCTGCACATTTCAAAAATTTAGATCGTAAAAATCTATTAAAAAAGAATCCACATTTCATTCTAATTATTATATTAACTGATGTTTTCCTACCATAGGAAGATGGCCAATCAAAACGGATATGCCAAAAGGGGAAATGGCAATGGAGAATGCCAGTAATGGCCAGAAACAGAAATGCCAATGGAGAATGCCAGTAATTGCTAGAAACGAAAATGCTTGACGCACTTGCATGTAGTAGATACAATAAACTGGAGAAGCATGCTGCGAATGGTCATTTTAAAAGAAATTGTGAAAAGCATGTTGCGAAAGCTTAAAGCATGCAATGGAGAAATTACAAAGCTTAAAGCAAGAAAAGCTTAAAGAGAAAGTTTAAAGCATGTAATGGAGAAATTATGAAGTTATGCTACAATACAATTGAGAAGCATAAGCATGCCATTATGCAATTGTATTGAGAAACATGCAATTGTGTACATTTTCTTTGTTCTACTGAGTTCATGGGTTGGAGTCTGAGTTTCATAAGGTTATTTTTTTACAATTGAGAAGTTAAGCTACAATAAAATGGAGAAGCATGTTGGCAATGGAGAAATTGTGAAAAGCATGCCAAGAAAAAGCTTAAAGAGAAAGCAAAAAAAGCTTATAGAGAAAGGAAATCATCATAAAGAAAAATAGAAACAAATTTATACTATCTTTTTTTGTCAAAATGTGCTTTTTCTAAGTAGTGTTAATGGAAACATTGTGTTAAATTGTGCTTTTTCCAATTGGTTTCAATGGAAACATTTTGGAATCTCTATTTATTTATTGAAATATAGATTATATATTTTGTTTTAATTTATCTAAATTAGATTATACATTTTGTTAAAACACAACTTTTTTCTAAGTGTAAAAAGAAACCCTGTAGAATCTCTTTACATAAAGTAATTCAATTTAAAGTACACAAAAACTGAAAAAGGAAACAACATAAAGCAACTTGGCAATAAAAATGGAAACAAACTTATAAAAATTATATATTATATATTTGTCAAAATACATCATAATGGAAGTGCTTTTTCCAGGTGGTGCTAATGGAAATATTATGGAATCTCTATTTATTGAAATATAGATTTATTGAAATTTAGATTATACTTTTTGTTAGTCAAATTGTGTTTTTCCCAAGGGAAAAAGGAAGCATTGTGGAATCTCTCTATATAAATGGTGTCCACTAATCTTCTTGTCTGGATTTTTCCTTTCAAATATCAACTAAAACCCATAATTGTTACTCTAGTTCCTATTCCTGTGATTAATATGTCAACATCTCCTGTGTGCTTTCGACTCTACAAAAAAATACCCAATTGGAAAACCCCAACTCTGTTTAATATTTTGACATATATTTACCCTAGAAAACCCCAACTGGAAAAAATACCAACAAAAATTTGATTTTATTAACTATAAAATCCTAGTCTCTCTTCTTGGGATAATGGCCCATTGATGAAAACTTATAATGACAAAATGATAGCTTTCAAACCACAAGATCATCCATTCAATCTTTCTAGTTGCTAACCTTAGTTTCCCGATGCTAGTTTCCTCTAACCCTACCCTTGCACATGCACAGCTGGTTGAAAGTTCTTCTTTAACCACTCAATGAGATCTCACTCACTTTGCGTGTAAATTATTTTCACCAAGATTTCCTTTAATAACATTACAATATGCAAATACCTCAGGCCAATTCCATGGGATACCGAATACCATGGACGCTCTAGACCATTTACATAAAGTAATTACAAAAATACATTCACATTAATACTTGAATTTAGTAAATTGGATCTCCTATATCTGAGAGTCATTAAATGACACCTTCCACCTGTCATAGACTGTTAATGTGGAAGTACCTATTTGATGCTACAAAAATCAACACAAGAACATTATATCTCGTACCTATCTACACTCATGGTGCCGAAATTAGGTTCTCAAAAGACTGTTTTCGAAAAAACTCATTGCCCTAGTTTCCTCTGTGTTGGTACCTAGAATGTCATCAGTCCATTTAATGGCTTCAATCTTATAAAAATCATAATTACAAGATTACTTTATGCCAGAGTGTCGAGATATTTCCATAATTCCATTAAAAGGGTGACTATAGAACTAATAGATATCATGTTTCATTGGAGATGAGAGTGAACGAGGTGGATTATAAATTTATTAATAGGAGCAAGGTGGAAATCCTTTTAGCAAGAGGATGGACATGTGTCGTTGGTGTAGTCCTCTCCTTAGGACCTGCCACACGTCGTCATATTTTCCTTCTGTCTAAAGACCACCCAATCTGGGGTACTAGTTTGGTATGGTTGGTAGAAATAATGAAGCAACATTTTTTTGAATGAAAAATAGTAAGAAAAATGGATGAAATATTGTCTACAATCGGTTGAGATAATATAATTTGGGTAATGGTTTGAAATATCTCATCTCACCCTTAAACACTTACAAGAGTGATATTATTGGTACCTTGTCAACATCAATTAAGGCACAAAAAAGGGAAAACATTTCACAAACAAGATTTGAACTTGAGTGAGGTGGATAAACAACTTCTCATTTTAATCAAATAAGCTAATATGCAATTAACATAATTATAAAGGAAGTTATTTTATATTGTCCAAAATTAATATCATACAAATAGATGCTTTACTTAAATGGAAAATATTAATATGAAAATTGAAAGTATCGGAGACTCTCATCATGTTCTCTAAATATTAATTAAAAAATAAAATAAAAAATTATCATACAATGTTTACTCTAACATAAACCATTTTACTAATTAAATATTCATTAATTAAAATACCTTATTTTCTTAAGAAATGAGCCAAATATGTTACATTTCAATACTTTCTAGAATCACAACACCATAATCTTATCTTCCGCCTTCCATACTTTGGAACTTGAAAGTCATAAAACAATCAAATGACGGAACGCCTATCCTCGTTTCCGTCTTTTGCATTCCACCTTTCTGCCCTCAAGTGTGAAAATCGGGAATCGGAGGACTGAATCCTTACCTTAACCTTTTTCTGGATTTTCTCCTCCCGCCTTCTGCCTTCTATAGGTGGATCCCGAAAGTCGAAAATCCCACTTCTTTCCTTATATTTTCAAATTGAAGCTGAAGCTAAATCTTGCAGTGTTTCGGTGCTCCACGTTCTTGTAGATGTCATTGCACCCACAAAGATTGTTGAGATATTTACTGTACAGATCCAAATTAAGAGCAAGTCTTAATGTTTTTTATTAGGAATAATAGATGAAAGGTTAAGAGTGATCAAAATTGATCGAAAGGCAAGGAAAACTTTACTGTGAGCCCACAACAAGTCTTCGCCTTGAGAGTCTGTGCATTGATTGAACATATAATCAATGCTTTCACTTTTCAAATAGGTCTTTTCAAGTGAAACAAAAAGCTCAACTTATTGTGTTGCAATTGAAGAGTTCATGTTTTTATAATAACATCAATGCAACAACATAGAGCAAAGATACACTTCATGCTATGATATACATTGCCCAACCTTTCACGTGTGAAACAAACACAAAGAGAGTCAATTGAAGCACCTATGAACGAGCCAAAAGAAACCTCACATATCATGAAACTACATATCAGAGCATTAATAGAGCAACATCAAGTAAAAGTTATCCATGTACAAATATTTTGCACATATTTAAAAAAAAATAACAAGAAGAAGTTATGTTATTATATTATAAATATTTGATAACCAGTTCCAAAATATTCCAAATCAAAGAGTGGAAAGTTCAATAATTTCCCACAAAGGTATATTCATGGAATTTATTAACAAAATAATAGATAAGCTTCTCAACACAAAATAGATAAATTGATTACCCAGAAAGACTTATTAGCATGCGATTTTCACAAAATAGAGAATTTGATTACTCTCAAAGACTTTCGAGAATTTGATTACTCTCAAAGACTTTCGAGCACGATATTTTAATAGATCATTGGATCATAATATTTTAATAAAAAATATTGACGATAGAGTATGATTTTGACTTTAGATAATGATCCCGGTGCATCAACGCTATTCAACAGTGCAAGGCAGACTTGTGAGGCATATATGATTTTTTATTTTTATTTTTTTAGCTGATAGCAATTCCTTTTGGAAAGCATGTTAAGTGTGGTTGAAAATATAAAAAAAAGAACAAAATATCACTCAATAATAAACTAAACAAGATGATGATGTCCATAAAGGATTCCGAGGGAGTCGGGTCCCTAGAATGACACATTTATTATCCATTTTGATTCTAACACACTGGAAGTTACTTCTTGAAGAGCATATTTATGAGAAAATAACAAAGTAATAGTTTCAAAGAAGGGAATTGTTTTCAACAGTATCTCCACATATTGTACCCTGTGATCTCCATTTTCAACACAACACGCATTATTATGGAAAATTTTGGTTGATCGGGTATTTATCTATCACTTAGTTATTCCAACATAGCAAATATAATATAATATTGATGATAATAAAAATAAAAGAAATAAATATACAAAAGGGAAATTGATAGGTGATATCGACTCGTAATCAATAGTCATTCTCCGTGATAATTCAACTCCCAGTCCTGGTCCCATCACATATTTTGAAGCACAAAAACCAAAATATCCACAAAACATAATCAAAATGCTTACCTTCCATGCTCGATGCATATGTGGCTACATTAAAATATTCAAAACCGATCCATTCTCCATGAAATGGTTCATTCTGAGACTTAATTTCTTTACTGCAAGCACAATATTCAACAAGTTTCCATAGACAAAGAAACTGATTTTATGGAGCCTGGATCCCACACCCTTCATTAAATTGACCAATATCCCCGTGTCAGTTGAAAGATATGTTTAGGAAATAAATCAATTGCGCAACAATGAGACGGTAATGGATTTTGGGGAGTGTGACGGACAGACAACCTGTCCATCATTTCCATGTGGTTACTTCTTTGTTGAGTGCAAAGAGGTGGCATAATGTATGGGCAAGAGTAATAGTAAACCAGCAGATCGCCATCAAATCACAAGGAAACACGTTAGAAAATTATGAAGACATGCATGAAAATTGGATTGGTGGAAGGGACGACAAAACAGGTACAGTGATTTTCAAAACGCAACTCCATAGAAAAAATGCCTATCGGGGTAATTAATTATTATTAGTGTTTGTATAAACTATATAAATAGTTTAGTGTATAGTTTTTTATAAGTTTATATATATTAAAATAATTATAATATTAATTATTAGTAGTAAATAATAATAATATTATTATACTTTATTTGAAAAAATGATGGAAACTTTTCTTGAGGGTTTCATGTACTTGAATGAGCCCATTCTTGCTTAGTGAAAGTGTTGTTAAATTAGTTGTTTATCCTTTAATGTTAGGACACTATCTATGTGAAGAGATAGCACCTAGGCCTAACTTTCTCAAATTCCAACATCATTTCCTGTCACATACAAGAAAGAGACAATGTAAGAGATAAATATCAAACCATCAATCCTAAAATAAGATGCATGAAGGTAAGTGTTGTAAGGGTTGGATTTCTTGAGGGAACCATGGAGCAGTGAAGGGGAATGCCTTCCTTGTGTTGTGTGGGGTAGTGGAAGAGAGCCCCACGTCTAGGATGACTGAACGAGATTCCTGTAATTGAAAAATGGTTAGTAGATTGGCTAAGCGGGAGATTAAATGGGTTTTGCATTGAGGGAGAGAGAATCATGTAGGGGTTTCCTTTTCCCTGCTAGCCTTGTATCCCAACTTGGGGATGGTATCATCAACTAATACCTATGGTTGGGTGGAAAATTGCTCTTACATAGCCAATTGCTTAGATATTATTTGTTAAAAGATAAGTATTCTCTTTGTCTATGAATGTAAATGGTTTATTTTGCTTCTAGTGATAAATATGCTTTTTCATGCATGATGCGTTAGTTTAGATAAGATGTTAAGTAACAAGTGTCATATTCAATAGCACTTCTATAATTATCAAATTCAATAGTGAATATGATAAATATGCTTGTTCATGTACTTGCACATCCATCTGTTAGTTTATAATGGCCCTTGAGACGAAATTCAAAAGCATGAAATTCGTATTTACCTTCTCCTATAGTGGGAAATTGGAATAATGGATGAGGATGCTACAAATACGAGCTCGTCACTTTTCATTATTGTCTAGTTAGCTCACATTTTTATATCACTTGAAGTCCATATATGAGCATGCCTAAATGTTTTTCATTCCATTTCTATTAACTCTAGAATTTAAAAATATATGTCTCGTCCTGGGTTAAAGGGGGATTAAATCTTCTCCTTGTAATGTTTGAGAGAATCTCGAGTCTCCACCATTTGTTCTATGGAGAAAGATATTATCTGGCTAATTTCTTGAAATTGACCTCTCTTAAAATTATAAGTCATATACACTGGTTTGATATTGGAAAAATAAGCTGAAAAGTGTTCATTCTCCATTTCTTTCAAACCTTCAGTTTATGTTAACTATGAACATTGCAGAAAAAAAGAAAATTATTATATCTTTGTGGGAAATTAGAGAGCACCCTAAATTTGAGTTAGAAGTCATGGTTTTCTTAATTTTTTTAAATGTATTTATTCTTAAGGATTCAAATCAAGATCGATTGAAAAATCTATTGTTAGGTCGTGGTTCTTCAAGGTTTAGAATCTAAACACTCTTCAAACGACCAGTTTGGGATGGTTCTAATATTTTGGCATGGAATTAAATTGAATCTAGATTAGAATGGAATATTGAAGAAAATTGAAATGAATTAATGTATGAAATGATGAATGGCCAACCGAGGGTACATTCTTCATAGTCAATTTTGGAGGAGAAAAGACCTAAACTAGATTGGGGACACTTCCCTTGCTGTCAATAGAACCTAGACAAGCTATATACCACAAAATATGAAGGTTGGAAGTGAAATTCATATTTTTTTTTATAAAGGAAGGGTTTTTTGTTGTATATCAGCCACCTAGGCTGAATTTTTTGTTTAGTTTATGTAAATGGACTTTATAATGTTGATGTAATGGGTTTTTCAATGTTGGTGAAATGGTTGATTCTGATAGCTATTAGAACTATTTCTCAAAATAGATACTAGATTTTGTGTCTATCTCGAGATATCTAATAATGCCATACCTATTTATTGGTATTCAGTAGTTCTGTTCTTATTTTAGTCATGTTAATAGCCATTGCTATGAAAATATGTACTAGTGAAGTCAAATATAAATATTAAATATTTTGATTGTTATTTGAGGGTCAGTAGATGATTTATAACTATCTCATCTCCTCACTTTTGTGTTTATTTCCCTTTTCAAAGGGAAAAAACATAAATCATCCAAACATATTAGCTCTCAATATTGGGTGGGATCTCAGGCATCCATTTTAGAGGTCTGTCTCAAATGATGAAGAGCAATTGTTTTCATCCTGAAAGGGAGACATGAAATCTCATCTAATGTATTGTATATTACATGTATGGGCTATGGGAAATTGGAAATGGACATTTGATCGATATAATAAGAATCAAAATATAAAATTAGAGTTCCATTACTCTCCCATTCTTAGCAGACATGGTTTTCCTCATCTATGAGCAAGGAGTTCAAAATTTGACTAAACATGCCATCCATACTCTAATCTTAATATTCAAAAGGAAAACTTGGTATTTTAAAATCAAGGAGAGAGGAATAATTGACCCTTCCAACAACATGGAGTACAAAGGCCAAAATGACAGCTATAGGTATGCCAACGACATAGTATGCCCCAAGATTTAAATAGGAACCCAACATTTCCCGTCCACATCCTACTATATATATCAATCTATACAATTCAAGACCATTTCCAAATCTGCGGAAATCTATGAGAAAGGTTATCAACCTCATATAACTCCTTCGATGGAATCCATAACTGTTGAGGTTGCAAGCAGTGGCAGCATGCTTGAAATGTAGTCAACTACCTCTCCTTCATTGATATAAACATAGCCCCAGACATTTTGAATGGAGAATAAAGTATATCCTATCATGAGGGCTTCTATTGCTGCCATACAAACCCCAAAACACATCGATAACTTTGCATCTAGTGAGCGTCCAGCTCCTAGTTCATTGGAAACTCGTGTACTGCAATGTAAAAAGTTAGGATGAAAAATATGAATAGAAATCAATACCAGCAATTTAATATCCTTGGAGAATTTTTTGTTGGAAACATTTTTGAATCAGTTACACCAACATTACAGCAGCACCCATGCCGAAGGGAATTATATATGCAAGTGAAATAGTGTTAAGGCTGCAATGAACCAAAAGCAAGCCCAGAGCAAAATAAATTAACTATTGGCAGTGGAAAAGTAGATGTCATTCTTAGCTTTATGAATAGTAAATTTTTCAAATATGACATAATTATCAGATGGAAAGAAGTGACATCTCAAGTTCAGGATTAGGCAATAAACCAGAGAGGAGAACAAGCATTTCAAAAGACTAGTACTTTCATAAGATGGACGAAAGAGATGTTGAGGCCTTTCTTGGGGATGTTTCTAATTGTATTGTAATGTTTTTTATCTTAAGCAAGACAAAACAAGAGCACTTGCATCATGTGAACATTCAAAAGGTTGGAAGAAGAGTAGCTGCAAGTCAATTTGAAGAATTATTTCATGCAAAAACTTGTGTACTTGGGATTTGAAGTAATCAAAGACTTGAATGAGTATGATGAATATTTTGGAGAGGTATGGAAGGTTTGCAAGGAGATTATTGATTAGTAGGACAACCTATTTGGACTACTTATTGGAAGATGTATTTTTTTCAAGGGAAAACAACTCTGCATTCCCAAATTATCTAAGAGAAATAGTTTGATTAAAGAGTGGCATGGTCCAGGATTGAGTTCACACTTTGGTCAGAAAAAAAAAACTGAAGGTGTTGTTGGAGGAAAGATATTAATATGACTGGCCTAATTTGAATTTGGATTCCATCAAATATGTTAAGAGATGCAGAATATGTAAGTTATCAAAGGGAAGAAGTCAAGCTACTATTTTTAACACTCTATTTTCTATCCCAAAGGAACCGTGGGGGTATTTTTCCATGTATTTGATTTCAGGTTTACTTTACACTCCAAGATGTACTGATTTCAGGTTTAGTTTACACTCAAAGATGTAATCATTTCATAATTTTAGTGATTGATAGATTCTCTAAAATGGCTCGTTTCACGCCATGCATAAAGACTAATGATGCATCTAAAGTTCTTGTTGTTTTTAAGGGAAATTATGAGATTGCATGGATTTCCGCAGGCAATCACATCATATAGAGACACCAAGTTTCTAAAATTTTTTGGCAAACTCTTTGGAAAGTAATGGGAACAAAGTTGCAATACAGTGTATCATTCCCAGACTAATGGGTAAACTGAGTTGTGGATAAGAGTTTGGGAAATTTATTAGTATATCTTGCATGGAAAAGTATTGGACAATGGGATTTGATATTTCCATAGGTTGAGTTTGCATTCAATAACTCAACCTGGAACAAAACGCCAAGAAAAAGATTAAAGAGAAAGCAAAAAAATATTAAAGAGAAAATTTATAATGAAAAAATGATAGCTTTCAAATGACAAGATCATCCATTCAATCTTTCTAGTTGCTAACCTTAGTTGCCCCATGCTAGTTTCCTCTAACCCTACCCTTGCACGTGCATAGCTGGTTGAAAGTTCTTCTTTAACCACTCAATGAGATCTCACTCACTTTGTGTGTAAACTCTTTTCACCAAGATTTCCTTTAATAACATTACAATATGCAAATACCTCAGGCCAATTCCATGGGATACCGAATACCATGGGCGCTCTAGGCCATTTACATAAAGTAATTAAAAAAATACATTCACATTAATACTTCACTTTAATAAATTGGATATCCTATGTCTGAGAGTCATTAAATGACACCTTCCACCTGTCATAGACTATCAATGTGGAAGTACCTATTTGATGCTACAAAAATCAACACAAAAACCCTATATCTCGTACCTATCTACACTCATGGTCCTGAAATTAGGTTCTCAAAAGACTAATTTTGAAAAAACTCATTGCCCTAGTTTCCTCTGTATTGGTACCTAGAATGTTATCGATATATATACAACCAATGAAGAGATTAACCCTGGAATGTGCTTGGCCACTGAGCCCGTTCGTACCCTCTTGGCTATCAAAATGTTCGTTTTACTCAATCTCAAACCCAGTTTTTTGTCACAAATAATTTACAAAATTTATTTACTGAAAAAACATTGAGATCCTAACTAATTATGTGGCAAGAAAACACACGAAATCATAGTCACATTTGACATATATTTACCCTGGAAATCCCTAACTGGAAAAAGACTAACAAAAAGTTGATTTTACCTATAAAATCCTAGGCTCTCTTCTTGGGATAATGGCCCATTGAGGAAAAACTATAATGAAAAAATGCTAGCTTTCAAACCACAAGATCATCCATTTGATCTTTCTAGTTGCTAACCTTAGTTGCCCCATGCTAGTTTTTTCTAACTCTACCCTTGCACCTACACACTTGGTTGAAAGTTATTCTCTAACCACTCAATGATATCTCACTCACTTTTTGTGTAACCTCTTCTCACCTAGATTTCCTTTAATAACATTACAATATGCAAATACCTCAAGGTCCAATTCCATGGGATACCAAATACCGTGGGCGCTCTATATCATTTACATAAAGTAATTACAAAAGTACATTCACTTTAATAGTTCACTTTCATAAATTGGATCTCCTATGTCTGAGAGTCATTAAATGAAACCTTCCACCTATCATAGACTTTCCATGTGGAAGTACCTATCTGATGCTACAAAAATCAACACAAAAACCATATAGCTCATACTGATCTACCCTCATGGTGCCAAAATTAGGTTCTCAAATGACCGATTTTGAAAAAGTCATTGCACTAGTTTCCTCTGTGTTGATACCTAAAATGTTATCGATCCATTTCATGGGTTTAATCCTATAAAAATCATAATTGCAAGCGTACTTTACACCATAGTGTCTAGATATTTCCATAATTCCATTAGAAGGCTGACTATACAACTGATAGATATCATGTTTCATTTGAGAGGAGAGTGAACGCAGAGGTTTATAAATTAATTAATAGGGACAAGGTGACAATCCTTTTAGCAGGAGGATGGACATGTGTCATTGGTATAGTCCTCTCCTTAGGACCTACCACATGTCGTCATATTTTCCTTCTGTCTAAATACCACCCAATCTGGGGTACTAGTTTGGTATGGTTGGTAGAAATAATGAACATTTTTTTGAATGAAAAGTAGTAAGAAAAATGGATGAAATATTGTCTACAATCGGTTGAGATAATATCATTTGGGTAATGGTTGGAAATATCTTGTCTCACCCTTAAACACTTACAAGAGTGATATTATTGGTACCTTGTCAACATCAATTAAGACACAGAAAAAGGGAAAACATTTCACAAACAAGATTTGAACTTGAGTGAGGTGGATAAACAACTTCTCATTTTAATCACATAAGCTAAGATGCAATTAACATGATTACAAAGAAAGTTATTTTATAATGGCCAAAATTAATATCACACAAAGAGATGCTTTACTACCATGGAAAATATTAATATGAAAATTGAAAGTATGAGAGACTCTCATAATGTTCTCTAAATCTTAATTAAAAAATAAAATAAAAAATTATCATACAATGTTTACTCTAAAATAAATCATTTTGCTAATTAAATATTCATTAACTAAAATACCTGATTTTCTTAAGAAATGACCTAAATATGTTACATTTTAAGACTTTCTAGAATCACAACACCATAATCTTATCTCAAAAGATTTAAGTAATTGTAATATGGAATGGAGATCTTATTTTATGGGCTACCTCTATATTACCTCTATATTACATTAAGCCTTGTTACCATGATCAATCTTAAAATATTTTTGTAATTTTGCAAATTGTATTGTTAGAGAATCAAAGTTTTGACTTCAATACTCAATATTACAAATCCTATATCAATAAATAATAAAAATATATACATTAGAATTTTATTTAAAATATTAAATATATTTTTTATATCTTCTTTTATTAACATGATATGTATAAACATAATAATTGCTTTTCTATCTTTTTGTTTTAGCCAATGGATACCATTTTTATAAGAAGATTCTAAAATGTTTCCTTTTACACTTGAGAAAAAACAATTTGACAATTTGTATTTTAACAAAAGTATATCATCTAAAGTTCAAAGATTCTGTTGGATACCATTTTTATAGAAAGATTCTACAATGTTTCCTTTTACACTAGAGAAAAAAACAATTTGAAAATTTGTATTTTAACAAAAACATATTATCTAAATTTCAACAAATTAAAACAAAATATATAATCTATATTTCAATAAATAAAAATTCCCAAATTTGTTTCCATTTTGTTTTTTGTTGTTTACGTTTTAAAGTTTTTATATAGCTTTTTCTCATTACACTTTTCTTACTTTTTAAAGCTTTTCTAGTTTTCTTTTTTAAACTTTATATTGTTTCCTTATGCTCTATGTTATTTCTTTTTTTAAGCTTTTTATCATTTTTCAGCTTTTAATGTCTTTTTATGCAGCTCGAGAGAACCAGCGATGGCAGGCGGGCAATCTCAATCTTCTTTTCAAACGACCATTCGCAGCATGCTTTGCTTGGGCGCAACTTCTCCACCAAGGGCATCAAGCAATTCCGCATTGTCGCTTCTCCACATTCTGCAATTTCTGGCATTTCGGCTTTCTTTCTGCATTCTGGCAAATTTCTGGCATTTCCGCAAATTCTCCTCTTTCCATGGCCATGGAAATTTTGATTGGCCGTCTTTTCATTGCGTTTACATTGATGTTTAGGGTTTTATTTCGTTTCGTGCTTTCTACAGGGATCGGATCAAGGTGTATGTGATGTGGAGTATGTAATGTTTTTATTGTTTCGTTTTATAGATATTAACGTCTAAATTCTTTGAAATGTGTAGGTGGGTCTATATTGATCAGTTACAACCATGGCACATATTTGTTGGGCAGGTTGCAGCAATGTCCAAAGCTGGACGTTCATCAATCATTATGAGAACGCCCCAGAGATACATGCAAAATGCACGCCTAGGATAAGGGTATCTAATCTCACCATTGGCTTATTTCTTTCAATTTCATGTATTCATTCATTTGCAAACCTGATATACTGAGCCCTGACCTAGCCTGGCCCTTTCTAAATTCATTTACAGATTTCTGGCATTCCCGCTTGTGATATAGTAAGCCCTGACCTAGCCTGGAATTTGAGGCATTTCCGCTTCTGCAATTTCTTGTATTTTCGTAACATCTCCTCTTTACATGGCCATGGAAATTTGGATTGGCGGTCTTTTCATTTCGTTTACATTGATGTTTATGGTTTTCTTTTGTTTAGTGCTTTCTTGATGGATCGGATCAAGGTGTATGGGATGCGGAGTATGCAATGGTTTTATTGTTTCTTTTGATGCTCCATATTCCCATCAGAGATAGAAACATATGCATTTATTCAACAGCAGCAGCAAAGTCTGCTCTGCTCTGTCATATGAGAAAAGATTTGATTCTCTGCTCTTCTCCGCCATATGTAAATGCTGTCGAGTAATGCTTATGGTTTGTATTGATGCTTATGGTTTTCTTTAGTTTCGTGCTTTCTAGATGGATCCGATCAATAGTTTTATTGTTTCGTCTGATGCCCCATGTTCCATTAGAGATAGAAACCTATGCATTCATCCATTCAACAGCAGCAGCACTGTCTGCTCATCAGAGATAGAAACCTATGCATTCATTCAGTAGCAGCAGCACTGTCTGCTCTGCTCTGCCATATGAGAGAACATCTGATTGCTCTACGCTGCCATATGTAAATGCTATCAAGTAATGCAATATTTTTAATTCATTTCTTTTAAGATTGTCTTCAAAGAATGCAATATGTTAATTCATTGCCAGTTGGAGAATGCAATATTTTCTGTTTATGGGTATAGGTCTATATGTTAATCATTTTTTCTTGAAGAGCATAGGGCTTAATATATTTCTCTATTAGTACTTTTACATTAAAGCAATTCGTGTATTTTTTTTAAGGATGATGTCCAACCCATATATTTTTTGTTTGACATACCTTTGTTTGACTCATAAAGGAAACCTGGCCCAATTTAGTTTTCACCAAACATTTCAAAGAGAAAATAATAAAAGAAATGATGGCAGATGAAAATTAGAAAAGTAGTAATAAAAACCCTTTTATTTTGTACTAATATCGTGACATATGAATTAGACCTTCAATTTAGACTTTGGAGTTTGGGTTGGGTAAAATATCACCACTCACTTGTTTTTATATTAAATATAAAATCATAATGATAATCTTTCAAAAGATTTCATATTTAAAATAGAATAATCTATTCTTTAATTTAAGTGAGATTAGGTAAAACTTAAAAAGACATCTTTTGAAACTTCAAATGGAGAGGGGAAATATAAGTGAGACTTTGAATTTTGAAAAATAAAGACATAATGAGACTTACCAGGCTAAGATTTGGTAGTGACAAGATTTGCCAAACTTTGAGCAAATATTTGAGGTTTGGAAAAATTTAGCAGAATTTTGACAAACCTGACAAAAGCTCAACAAAATTAATGAAATTACTTTGGATTTGATGGGAAGATGAACAAATCCTCGACAAAAATCAAATCCAGTGCAACATTAGAATGTAGGATTTCAAGATTCAAGTAGCAAGTCCATTACAAGCATTCAACTTTTTGCTACTAGAATTTCCCATGGTGAACACCTTTTTGAAAATCCATCGATTTTGTTGACTGACACATAAAATTTTGATGAGGCAGATTCTGGTACCAACATCTAGCTATGACTGGGGATGGAGTCCTCCCTGCGGGGCTACAAGAACCTGTGAACCAAGTTCCTTTCTTGTCCATCTGTGCAGCCTCTCTCCCTAAAACTCATTTTGCTCATATGAAGAAAAACACTCTTCAAGATGAAACCAACCACATAATACAAACCAAGCTTTCCTGCAACTGAAAACTGAAAATAGTAGTACCATTCTCCACTATGTTTTGTTTCCATTTCATTCTTGCAATATGTATCCCTATTCATGCATGGAGATCACTTTTTTTCCTTATTGAAAACTGGAAATACTGACACTGAAAAAGGTACTGCAACAAACTTAAATTGGAGCTAAATGCTTGCATGGAAAACTTATTTATATACAACACCTAATATAACTGTCTCAAGTATTTAATTAAGTAATATGGGATTGTCATTGTAACCATGCCAACAAGTGTTTCATACACTAAATTTCCTCCATGCCATTAATCAGAAAAAATAAAATTCTATACAATGGAAAATCATTATAAATGGAAGTTCATAGAAATCATGGACAACTATCTCTTTGAGAATCTTTGCTTGATATTCTTTGAGAAAGCCTTGGATGTGCTAAAACTAATGAAAGACTAGTAACTAAAACATGTCCGAAATTAGATCTTGTATATGGGAAAACTTCAGCTCCTCATATCTTGCCTAAGCACATTATGGATATATTAGTTCTAATCGAGGTAGCTTATCATATGGCCAATTTTGGAGATAATTACAAATTAAAAGAGTACATCACTATTACAGTGTATACTATAAAATCTTTTTTGTCAATATTGGTAGAAGCCAACAAAATTGACTTCCACAAATTAAATTCTAGTGCTTGTCAAGACTACAATCTAAAGAAGAAGATTATTGATTTAAAATAAAGCTATGCGGAGTCCCCATAGGGACGGGATGACAAACCTGATTTTCTTGCGCATTCCAATTTGACCACCCTCAGCTCGAGCTTATCAACCTTCACCTCCAAATTTGCTAAAAACTTGATATTTGTAGATTCATACTTTCTGATAGTGCGTTTGAATTCCTTTCTCAGGAACGCCATGTTCCTTCCACATTTTCTAGCCTTCTACCTCCTTCATAATCAATTACGTCCACCATGCCTTTGAGCTTCTCCACTTCCTCTCTAACATCATAATCAACTAGAGATGGCATGCATGATCCCAATGATTTGGAGGAAGCCATAACTGCTACCACACTTTTGATCTCCTTCGGTGCCACCACTCGCAGCTTCTTCCCACAACTTGCTCTAAAAATAATCTCAGTTTGCATGTAAACCAGCCAGACCATAGTTCCTCTTCCCTTCATCTTCCTGGCATTTATATCCCTGCTGCTCATGCATGAAAGAACCAGACCACTAGGGATAATCATACAGTTCATTAAATCACTCATCAACTTTCCCAATTCACAGCGGATCAATGAGGTGGCTTACCTCTTGTTCGCGTGCACGATTTGCACCCTCGTACCTGCATTTAAATGCTCCTTGCTCTACCATGATCTCCCATGCAATGGCACGTGAACAACACACATCTAAACCTATCTTGACCTCCCAAACGACGACACCTATCCTTCTCATGTGTCATTCTCATGACCACATTTCTATACTTCAACCCTGGTCCTATGGAAGAGGGCAAAACTCATGGGACTTGTTGATCTAGAGGGAGCCAGGGCTTAGCATGGAGCCTATGTTTGTCTCTAATTCCACCTCCTTGTTGTGTATTCTAAGCACATGAAAGAAATCGACTTTGTGGAAAGAGCGCACTAAGGACTGGATCTTGGTTAAAAGTTGTTTGAGGTGCAGATGATTTGGAAGAGTTCTTTCGGTAATTGCTTGGATAACTATCCTGGAATCTCCCAGCACTGTGAGCCTTGTAGTTCCCTTCTTCTTGGAAATCACAAGTACTTGCCAAAGGGCTAAGGCTTTGGCTATGTTGTTTGTTTCTGTGCTGAGCCCCCAAGAGAAGGTAGTTTCAATTATGACGTCTGAGGTGAAGAAAACCCCGCCCCCCTGCAGCGCCAGATTAAATAATGTTATTTATTCCTTAATGTTACTAAACTAAATTTATTTATTTTTTGTACTGGGGGAATCAGTAACTGAGCGGCTCTGGTACTTGCGTGACACGGGGTCCATTCCCGTGGGCTGCCACTATAACCCCAGGTGTGTCCACACAGCCTGCAAGCATGGGGCACAGATAAGTCGGGGTGAGATTTGAACTTGAGACCTCCTTTACAACATTCCTTCATTTACATGGCACTTTCCAGTCAGTCTACACCCTTGCAGGACACTAAATTAAATTAATTATGTAATGTTATTAAATTTATATAGTACTAATGTTATTAAATTTAAATTTAATATGATTAATTATGATATATAAAATCATAATTCCCATTAATTTTGAACTTACTTAAGTTGAAATTAGTTTAAATTTAATACACACAAATTATTAAATTTAAATATTATTTACATAATTTAATTTAATTTAAAGAATGATTAAATTATGTATTTGCATATATTAAATTAAAAAACAAATCAAATAAAATTTCAAAAAGAACAATATGAATAAATAATATACCATAATACCCATTTCATATTATTTTTATTAAAAGATATTTGTGATATAATTTGGAATTTGAAAGCCGTGACAAATCTTTGTGATATAAAATTATTTGGGAAAGTCGTTATTGTTAATCCCTGAAATCTACTCGAAGTAGCATTAGTCGAAATATTTGAATATAATATGGCAAGGGGTGTTGATTTCCCGATGTACCAAAGCCTCCCTTTTTCCTTGGAAGCAATACTGTAGTTGGGCGGTTGGGCACAATTCTTTCCACCCACCCAATTTTCAATGGCGAGAAATCCACAACTATGTTAATATTCATAGTTGTTTGTGACTTCCACCACCATGAAATCTGTTCACACCATGCATGAATCTAATCCCAAGTCATTTACGGAACATGATGCTTGTTCGTTTGGCCCTGAAAGTCGAATTGCAATCAAACGCCACAAAATTCATATTCGAACACAGTACATTAGGCATTGTTCGACCTAATATTCGAACACATTCGAACACAGTAGAATAGATGTTGACCTAATACAAAAAAAATCTATATCCTAGTACTTTGTTTCATAGCTGAAGAGAAACAAAAATAACTAAAACTCGAATATGAATTTCATTGTTCTAAATCTTACCCTTGTGGAGTTTTGAAGTTAACGACGGAGCAATGAATTGTATTTGTGGGCTTACAATTGAAGCTTAAGATCACTGTGTTTTTTCAAATTGAAGCTGAAGTTGAAGCTGCCAGTGTTTTGGTGCTCCACAGTCTCATAGATGTCGTTGCACCCACAAATATTATTGATATATTTACTGTATAGATCCATATTAATGGCAAGCCTTAATGCTTTTTATTAGGAATAATAGATGAAAGTTTAAGCGTGATCAAAACTGATTGAAAGCCCAGGAAACTTGTACTATGAGCCCATGAAAAGTCTCTTCCTTGAGATTATGTGCATTGATTGAACACAAAATGAATGCTTTCGCTTGTCAAACGAGTTTTTTCAAGTGAAACAGGAAGCTCAACTTATTGTGTTGCAATTGAAGAGTTCATGTTTTCATAATAACATCAATGCATCAACCTAGAGGAGAGATCCTCTTCATGTTGTGATATACATTGTCCAACCTTTCACGCGTGAAACAAACACAAAGAGAATCACCTGAAGCACCTATGATCGAGCCAGATGAAACCTCACATAACACGACACTACATAACAGAGCATTGATAGAGCAACATCAAGTAAAAATTATCCATTTACAAATCTTTTGCACCTATTTTAAAGAAAATAACAAGAAGATATTATGTTATTATATTATAAATATTTGATAACCAAATCCAAAATATTCCAAATCAAATAGTGGAAAGTACAATATTTTCCCACAAAAGTAGATCCATAGCATTGCTTGATAAAAGAATAGATAAGCTTCTCAACACAAAATAGGTAAATTGATTACAGAGCAAGACTTATTCGCACACGATTTTCACAAAATAGAGAGTTTGATTACTCTCAAAGAATTTTTAGCAGGAGATTTTAATAAAATAGATCATTGGATCATAATATTTTAATAAAAAATATTGACGGTAGAGTATGAATGTTTAAGTAGATAACAGAGAGTGCAGCGTGTGAAAACAAGGGAGCACGTGGTGGGTGACGGTGAAGGAATTTGTGCATAGAGAGGCTGAGAGAGAGCAAGGGAAGCACACAGGGAGAGAAGCATTGGGGAGTGGTGGGAGTAGGCGACTATGTGGGGAAATGCGTGTTGGATGGTGGAGGAAAGATCGTGTAGGAGGTCGGGAGGAGAGGAGTGATGTGGGTGGAAGGAGTGAGTGTATCAACGGGGGATGGAAGGAGGCTCAGGTTGGGCAAAAGGATGGATGGAAGGAGAGGTGGGATGATTCGAGGGGATGAGCCGAGGGAATGCGCAAGTTGGACAGGTGGAGGAAAAGAAGAATGTGAAGGGACGGGGATTGGGAGTGTAGTAGCGAGCGAGAAGGTGGTAAGGCTTGAGTAGAGCAGTGTAGTGGATGGCAGCTAGAGAGGAACGAGCAACATGTGGAGGGATGGATGCATACTGTAATGGTGCGTAGGTTGTGGGTGTACGAGCAGTGTGAAGTAAGTGAATAGAGATGGAATGGGGTAGTAGAAGGTGGAATGAACTTGGGAATGCAAGAGGGAGGAACACAAGCTTGGTGAGGGTGTGGGAGCAACGTGGAAGGGAAAATGGTTTGCACGAGGTGGAGTCGAGGTGCAGTGAGAGAATCGAGAGATGGATCATTTGATGAGAATGAGGGGCTAGGAAATGGGATGCAATGATTGGAGGGCGTGTAAGAGAATAAGAGGCCGAGAGGAATGAGTGCAAGCTTCACTATGAGCGAAAGCTTGAAGCTCTCATACTACTTGTAAGAGTAAAACCTTACATGTTAGATATTAAAACTTAAAACTTCAAAATGTTAACTACTAATACAATTTATACATTTTCTTTAAAAAAAAAGATAATATATACATTTAAAAATGTATATCCCTAAAATTTATATATTTAAACATTATTAATAAAATATATAACTATATTGCCGATATGGTAAATAAACAAAAACAAATTTGAATAAATAGAGATGTATGAAATATACATTTTGATTTGAAACAATATAATATATGCATTTAAAAAATATATATATCTAATATTTATATATTTAAACATTACTAATAAAACATATAACTATATTACCAATATAGTCAATAAAAAAAATTGGAATGGATATAGATGTATGACATATGAAGTTGTATTTTTATCTTTATGTTTGTAAGATTAAAAACTCAAATTATTATTGCAGTCTTTAAAACAATTAATAACCCAAAATAAAACCTTTTACATACTTTACGAACCATTAAAAAAATATACAATTTATTTTTTGGCATACTTTACAAATAATTTAAAAAATATATATACTATATAAAAAAAAATACAACCTTTTGACATCCTTGAAAATAATAATAATAAATATACTAAAAAATCATTAACATATATAACCATACCCATGAACATAAAATATTTCATTCTCCAACTAACTTCCATTTCCATTAATGTGAGAAACACTTATCTTTGACATCCTTTGATATCAAAATTCTAGTATCACTATTCATGAAACCTAGATTTTACATAAACAAACATTCATGAAACTAAGTTTTCACTGAAACAAACATCTCTTATTCTTATTGAATAATTGTTTTAAAATTGAAAATATCAAGTTTTGTGGCATCCTTGTATATAAAACTCCATATAACAATTGGTGAAATTGAGATTTTACTGAAACAAACATCTCTTATTAAACAATGAATCTCAAACAACAGATATAAATTTGTTTATGGCTGTGGCTGTGTCCTTGGCCATGCTAGGTAGGTACTCTAAGAGTTTATTTCTTGTTGCTGGATAATTTATATGTATAAATACAAAAATAATAGATTACAAGTTGTCTACATTAACCTAGACTAACCAACATAACCTGCAGCAACCTAATGAAAATATAGCAATATACTAGCTAAACCTGTTCAATATGTCTTGTACTAGTCCAATAACTATATAATTAGAATTTCCTTTAGATTCATATGTTGGTTATGGAGCTGGTTTAATCAGAGTCCCAAATACAAAGTTCAAACAACATATACAACTTATCAAAAAAATGGGTACATACCACTTCTTACTCCATTTCATTCAAGATTTTGATCAAGGTAAGGAATTTATCCTGAGAGAGTTCACTTGCCAAATTCAATTTGAGATTAAGGTGCCTGTTATTGCGAATTCCAGTTGTTTTGTTTCGTGAGCTACTAATCATGGTTCATGTTTCACAACTTGACATTTTCAAGGTTACCAAACTTTGACATTCTCAACAATACAAATAAATCTCCGAAGCTTTTTTGAGGATGCTGGCTAGAATTCCATCCATACACCTAGTAATATTCTTTTCCATGGCACTTAACATTTTCCAATTCCACTTTCATCTTCAGTTTTAGTTTCTATTAAGAAGCTGAAAGACAGTAACGACTTGATCTCTAAATTTCCTTGGGCAGTCTTAACTTGATGAGAGATGATTGAAGGTCATGCACTTAAGGTTGTATAACTGATTGTTGATTGCCTACTATTATTCAGGTTAACAACTTGACATTAATTTTAGTGCACATAGAGACCAGTAAATGCGTTGAGGTTTCAATTTAACTTTGATGAATCATATGTTAGGGTAAAAATAGATCATTACATTAGATAATTTGAAAAAAATAGATTTTGTAAAAGACGACAATCATGGCTTAGATGTTTATTTTTTTGTCCATGGTGTTGAAGATGAAACTGAGGATGGTGAATATCCCTTTGATTTCACCAAATTCTTTGGGTTCTAAGCAGGCTACCAACTGGAACATATCTTCGAAGTTCTGATTTCTTTTCTTCAACTAATGCAATATAGATTATCTAGAAAATATATTACATTTGCTGGGCTATCGACAGGTTTTGTAATCTATTCTCTAATTGGACATACTCACAGAAAGAGTCAGTCTTGATAATAATAAGTATCACAACAATCTGATGGTATCAACAGTTGTGCATGTTGAAGAGGCTAAAATCTATGAGAAACAAGTCAATAATGAAATAAAGGTAGTTAGGGAAATGGGCATGGATTGGAACTCCAAGGACTTTGAGGTTCTTTGTGATGGGAGGTGATTGTGCGAATGAGTGTATTTACAAAAATTACGACAGAGGATATGGCCTTCTTACCTGTAATGTTTTTGTATCAACCATGACGAATCAAGCATGACAGACATCATACCCGGACAAACATGCTAGGTGAATACACTACTTGGCATCCACTGCTAAGGCGAAAATTATGATTAGTTACCTTTGTGTTTAAGGCTATCATTTGATGTTAGATTTAGTTCATAATTCATTACGTTCGTGCTTATCAATTGGTTACAGGTTGAATTTTCGCTTTCATTTGAATAACCTTAGAGGATCTAAATTAACGAAAGTTCTTATAAGTAGAACTAGGGTCCGTATGTAGGCAGAGGTAGGTAGATAGACTATATTTCTGAAATGTCTAGCCAAGCATTGCAATACAACCTTCTCCTCTATGTCATATAGAATCTACTAAGTACACAAAATCTACTGAGTGCACATACTCAGGACTCGGATTAGATAGAGGAGTAGGAGAAAAATGTTTTGAAATCTTGTAATAGTTATATGTAATATTTGTATATATGCAAGCGCTGGAAAAAGGAACAAGCTATTATTTTTGCAGGTCTTATAATGTAATGTTCTGGTGGTCTCTATGATTCACCCAAAAAAAATAGTAATAATAACTGAATCCTATCATGTCTCATAATACTCATCAACTTAGGTAATATTATCAACTTAAGTAATAGCAACCTCACAGCATAGATGAATATTCAATATTTGACAAAATATCTCGGAATTCCAACACTCATTTCCAAGCATACGCCTTCACTTTCAGCCATCACAGCATACACTTGCACTTCCAGGAATCACAAGGCATTAAACTTTCCTGCACCATTAGCAAAATATCTTGCAACAACTCCCAAAAGCAAGTTTACATGATTTGACCAAAATTGGCTAAAACCTGCATATGGCATAGCTGTCATTATTAAAACCTGCAAAGCAGGTTCGTTAATTTTAGTTGTCATCTATAGATAAATTCAACGGACAGCAAAAGGTACTAGAAGACATCAACTCTAAAGCTTGCAGGCTCATTAATTTTCGTTGTCATCTAGAGAGATGACAGAAAATCAAAGGTTAGCAAAAGGTACATCTTTGGAGGTTATGAAGAGTGCACATCACTGCATGGAAGAAGCCATGGATGAGATTACACTTATATGTATTATGGATGTAGAGGCTTACCTTTTCATATGGTTTATGTTTTAGAAGGATTAGACTGTTTTCCATGTCAAGTTTAAATTATTAACACAGAGATCAATCCCAATAGTACTCTCATTTTGATAACCATCGACCCTCACAAAGATCCAAGGAAATATGGTACTCTGCCCCTGCTTCCCACTTACAATATTAAGTCCATATTTCCCCTAAATTCTTGAGTCCTTAGGGCTGGTTAAAGTGTAAATTGGGGATTAACAAAGAATCAGAAAAAGTTGAAACAAAACGCCAAGAAAGCAAGAAGAGGTGTTGTAAACTATAATGCATTAAAAAAAAATGAACCTACACTTGAAACCCAAAGAAAATGTACCTTTTGCGGAGAGCACATATCAGATGGAAAATCTGAAAAAATTATTAACAGAAGTTACAAAGTACGAAAATATCACTCTGTAATAGTGACTGTTAGTCTTAGTGAGACTAGACCCACCTGCACATTTCAAAAATTTAGATCGTCAAAATCTATCAAAAAAGAATCCATATTTCATTCTAATTATTATATTAACTGATGTTTTCCTACCGTAGGAAGACGGCCAATCAAAACGGAAATGCCAAAAGGGGAAATGCCAATGGAGAATGCCAGTAATTGGCAGAAATGGAAATGCCAATGGAGAATGCCAGTAATGGCCAGAAACGGAAATGCCAATGGAGAATGCCAATCAAAACGGAAATGCCAATGGAGAATGCCAGTAATTGGCAGAAACTGAAATGCTTGACGCTCTTGCATGTAGTAGATACAATAAACTGGAGAAGCATGCTGCGAATGGTCGTTATAAAAGATATTGTGAAAAGCATGCTGCGAAAGCTTAAAGCATGCAATGGAGAAATTACGAAGCTTAAAAGCAAGAAAAGCTTAAAGAGAAAGTTTAAAGCATGCAATGGAGAAATTACGAAGTTACGCTACAATACAATTGAGAAGCATAAGCATGCCATTCTCAATTGTATTGAGAAGCATGCAATCGTGTACATTTTCTTTGTTCTACTGAGTTCACGGGTTGGAGTCTGAGTTTCTTAAGGTTATTTTTTTACAATTGAGAAGCATGTAATTGTATTGAGAGGTTAACCTACAATACAATGGAGAAGCATGTTGGCAATGGAGAAATTGTGAAAAGCATGACAAGAAAACGCTTAAAGAGAAAGCAAAAAGAGCTTATAGAGAAAGCTTAAAGAGAAAGAGAAAGGAAATCATCATAAAGAAAAATAGAAACAAATTTATAATATTTTTTTTTTGGTCAAAATGTGCTTTTTCTAAGTAGTGTTAATGGAAACATTGTGTTAAATTGTGCTTTTTCCAAGTGGTTTCAATGGAAACATTTTGGAATCTTTATTTATTTTTTGAAATATAGATTATATATTTTGTTTTAAATTTTTTTTTTTTTTTCAATGTGGTTCACGCGTCGGTCAACGGCTGGCTTGTGAGTGCCTAACCCCAAGAGAGTCGATGAGAATGAGTGCCTAACCCCAAGAGAGTCGATGAGAATGGATCCCTCGACCTCACATGCCGGGAGGCCTAACTACGAGTACTCGACCGATTGAGCTAACTCTTGGGGCTATATTTTGTTTTAATTTATTTAAATTAGATTATACATTTTGTTAAAACACAACTTTTTTCTAAGTGTAAAAAAAAACACTGTAGAATCTCTTTACATAAAGTAATTCAATTTAAAGTACAAAAAAACTGAAAAAGGAAACAACATAAAGAAACCGGGCAATAAAAATGGAAACAAACTTATAAAAATATATATTATATATTTGTCAAAATACATCATAATGGAAGTGCTTTTTCTAGGTGGTGCTAATAGAAATATTTTGGAATCTCTATTTATTGAAATATAGATTTATTGAAATTTAGATTATACTTTTTGTTAGTCAAATTGTGTTTCTACCAAGGGAAAAAAGAAGCATTGTGGAATCTCTCTATATAAATGGTGTCCGCTAATCTTCTTGTCTGGATTTTGCCTTTCAAATATCAACTAACACCCATAATTGATACTCTAGTTCCTATTCCTGTGATTAATATGTCAACATCTCCTGTGTGCTTTCCACTCTACAAAAAAAACCCCAAGTGGAAAACCCCAACTGTGATTAATATTTTGACATATATTTACCCTATAAAACCCCAACTGGAAAAAATACCAACAAAAATTTGATTTTATTAACTATAAAATCCTAGGCTCTCTTCTTGGGATAATGGCCCATTGAGGAAAACATATAATGACAAAGTGATAGCTTTCAAACCACAAGATCATCCATTCAATCTTTCTAGTTGCTAACCTTAGTTGCCCCATGCTAGTTTCCTCTAACCCTACCCCTGCACGTGCACAACTGGTTGAAATTTCTTCTTTAACCACTCAATGAGATCTCACTCGCTTTTCCTATAAACTCTTTTCACCAAGATTTCCTTTAATAACATTACAATATGCAAATTCCTCAGGCCAATTCCATGGGATACCGAATACCATGGTATTTACAAAAATACATTCACATTAATACTTCACTTTAATAAATTGGATCTCCTATGTCTGAGAGTCATTAAATGATACCTTCCACTTGTCATAGAATGTTAATGTGGAAGTACCTATTTGATGCTACAAAAATCAACACAAAAACCCTATATCTCATACCTATCTACACTCATCGTGCCGAAATTAGGTTCTCAAAAGACTGATTTCAAAAAAACTCGTTGCCCTAGTTTCCTCTGTGTTGGTACCTAGAATGTTATCGATCCGTTTAATGGGTTCAATCCTATAAAAAGAATAATTACAAGCTTACTTTACACCAGAGTGTCGAGATATTTCCATAATTCCATTAAAAGGATGACTATAGAACTGATAGATATCATGTTTCATTGGAGATGAGAGTGAACGAGGAGGTTTATAAATTGATTAATAGGGGCAAGGTGGCAATCCTTTTAGCAAGAGGATGGACATGTGTCGTTGGTCTAGTCCTCTCCTTAGGACCTGCCACACGTCGTCATATTTTCCTTCTGTCTAAAGACCACCCAATCTGGGGTACTATTTAGGTATGGTTGGTAGAAATAATGAAGTAACATTTTTTTGAATGAAAAGTAGTACAAAAAATGGATGAAGTATTGTCTACAATTGGTTGAGATAATATAATTTGGGTAATGGTTGGAAATATCTTATCTCACCCTTAAACACTTACAAGAGTGATATTATTGGTACCTTGTCAACATCAATTAAGGCACAAAAAAGGGAAAACATTTCACAAACAAGATTTGAACTTGAGTGAGGTGGATAAACAACTTCTCATTTTAATCAAATAAGCTAAAATGCAATTAACATAATTATAAAGGAAGTTATTTTATATTGTCCAAAATTAATATCATACAAATAGATGTTTTACTAACATGGAAAATATTAATATGAAAATTGAAAGTATCAGAGACTCTCATCATGTTCTCTAACTCTTAATTAAAATAAAAATAAAAAATGATCATACAATGTTTACTCTAACATAAACCATTTTACTAATTAAATATTCATTAATTAAAATACCTCATTTTCTTAAGAAATGACCTAAATATGTTACATTTTAAGGCTTTCTAGAATCACAACACCATAATATTATCTTTCGCCTTCCATACTTTGGAACTCGAAAGTCATAAAACTATCAAATGACGTAATGCCTATCCTCGTTTCCATCTTCCACATTCCGCCTTTCTGCCCTCAAGTGCGAAACTCGGGAATTGGAGGACTAAATCCTTACCTTAACCTTTTTCCGGATTTCCTCCTCCCGCCTTTTGCCTTCTGCAGGTGGATCCTGAAAGTCAAAAATCCCACTTCTTGCCTTATCTTTTCAAATTGAAGCTGAAGCTGAAGCTTGCAGTGTTTCGGTGCTCCACGTTCTTGTAGATGTTGTTGCACCCAAAAAGATTGTTGAGATATTTACTGTATAGATCCAAATTAAGAGCAAGTATTAATGTTTTTTTATTAGAAATAATATATGAAAGGTTAAGAGTGATCAAAATTGATCGAAAGGTGAGGAAACCTTTACTGTGAGCCCAAAACAAGTCTTCGCCTTGAGATTCTGTGCATTGATTGAACATATAATCAATGCTTTCACTTGTCAAACAGGTTTTTTCAAGTGAAACAAAAACCTCAACTTATTGTGTTGCAATTGAAGAGTTCATGTTTTCATAATAACAACAATGCAACAACCTAGAGCAGAGATACACTTCATGCTATGATATACGTTGCCCAACCTTTCACGTGTGAAACAAACACAAAGAGAGTCAACTGAAGCACCTATGAACGAGCCAGAGGAAATCTCACATATCACGACACTACATATCAGAGCATTGATAGAGCAACATCAAGTAAAAGTTATCCATGTACAAATATTTTGCACATATTTTTTAAAAAATAACAAGTAGAAGTTATGTTATTATATTATAAATATTTGATAACCAATTCCAAAATATTCCAAATCAAAGAGTGGAAAGTTCAATAATTTCCCACAAAAGTATATTCATGGCATTGCTTCATAAAAGAATAGATAAGCTTCTCAACGCAAAAATAGATAAATTGACTACCCAGAAAGACTTATTAGCACACAATTTTCACAAAATAGAGATTTTGATTACTCTCAAAGACTTTCGAGCATGAGATTTTAATAGATGACTGGATCATAATATTTTAATAAAAAATATTGACGATAGAGTATGATTTTGACTTTAGATAATGATCCCGGTGCATCAACGCTATTCAACAGTGCAAGGCAGACTTGTGAGGCATATATGATTTTTATTTTTTATTTTTTTAGCTGATAGCAATTCCTTTTGGAAAGCATGTTAAGTGTGGCTGAAAATATAAAAAAAGAACAACATATCGCTCAATAATAAACTAAACATGATGATGATGTCCGCAAAGGATTCCGAGGGATTCGAGTCCCTAGAATGACACATTTATTATCCATTTTGATTCTAACAAACTGGAAGTTACTACTTGAAGAGCATATTTATGAGAAAATAACAAAGTAATAGTTTCAAAGAAGGGAATTGTTTTCAATAGTATCTCCACATATTGTACCCTGTGATCTCCATTTTCAACATAACTCGCATTATTATGGAAAATTTTGGTTGATCGGGTATTGATCTATCATTTAGTTATTCCAACATAGCAAATATAATATAATATTGATGATAATAAAAATAAAAGAAACAAATATACAAAAGGGAAATTGACAGGTGATATCGACTCGTAATCAATAGTCATTCTTCGTGATAATTCAACTCCCAGTCCCGGTCCCATCACATATTTTGAACCACAAAAAAAAAAATATCCACAAAACATAATCAAAATGCTTACCTTCCATGCTCGATGCATATGTGGCTACATTAAAATCTTCAAAACCGATCCATTCTCCATGAAATGGTTCATTTTGAGACTTAATTTCTTTATTGGAAGCACAATATTCAATAAGTTTCCATAGCCAAAGAAACTGATTTTATGGAGCCTGGATCCCACACCCTTCATTAAATTGACCAATATCCCTGTGTCAGTTGAAAGACGTGTTTATGAATTAAATCAATTGCACAACAACGAGACGGTAATGGATTTTGGGGAGTGTGACAGAGAGACAACCTGCCCATCATTTCCATGTGGTTACTTCTTTGTTGAGTGCAAAGAGGTGGCATAATGTATGGGCAAGAGTAACAGTAAACCAGCATATCGCCATCAAATCAAAAGGACACACATTAGCAAATTATGAAGACATGTATGAAAATTGGATTGGTGGAAGGGACGACGAAACAGGTACAGTGATTTTCAAAACGCAACTCCATAGAAAAAACGCCTATCGGGGTAATTAATTATTATTAGTGTTTGTATAAACTATATAAATAGTCCGGTGTATAGTTTTTTTTAAGTTTATATATATTATAATAATTATAATATTAATTATTAGTAGTAAATAATAATATTATTATTATATTTTATTTGAAAAAATGATGGAACTTTTTCTTGAGGGTTGAATGGGAAGGATATGTAAATGTTTAAGGAAACAACATTGAGTCCAACATGTGAAAAGAAAGGAGCACACGGTGGGTGATGGTGAAGGGATGTGTGTAGAGAGAGGCCTAGAGAGAGCCAGGGAAGCACGTCGGGAGAGTGCAGCAATGGGGAGTGGTGGGACCAGGCAACTATGTAAGGAAAATACGCATTGGATGGTGGAGGAAAGACCATGTAGGAGGTCAGGAGGAGAGGAGTGATGTGGGTGGAAGGAGTGAGTGTAACAATGGGGGATGGAGCAAGCGTAGGTTGGGTGGAAGGATGGATGGAAGGAGAGGTGGGAAGATTCGAGGGGATGAGCCGTGGGAATGCACAAGTTGGAGAGGTGGAGGAAAAGAAGAAAGGGAAGCGATGAGAACTGGGAGCGGAGCAGAGAGAGAGAATATGGGAAGGCTTCAGCAGAGAAGTGTAGTGGATGGCAGGCAGAGTGGAGCGACCATCATGTTGAGGGATGGATGCATACTGTAATGGTGCATAGAATGTGGGTGTACATGCAATGTGAATTAAGTGAAGAGAGATGGAATGGAGCGTTGGAAGGTGAAATGAACTTGGGAATGCAAGAGGGAGGAAGGAAGCCTTGGTGAGGGTGTGGGAGCAGCATGGAAGGGAAAATGGTGTGCACGAGGTGGACTTGAGGTGCACTGAGAGAATCAAGAGGCAGAGCGTTTGATGAGAATGAGGGGGTAGGAAATGGGATGCAATGAGTGGAGAGTGTGTAAGGGAATAAGAGGTCGAGAGCAATGAGTGCAAGCGTCAGTGTGAGCAAGAGCCTGAAGCTTTGATACCACTTGTAAGGTTAAAACCTTACATGTTGGATACTAAAACTTAAAATTGTTAAATACAAATAAAATTTATACATTTAAAAAAAAAGGTATATCTCTAAAATGTATATATTTAAACATTATTAATAAAATATATAACTACATTACCAATATAGTAAATGAACAAAACAAAACAAGACAATATCAAGAAGCTGGCCTTTCAACACTTCAATCAGCTATACTCTGACATTGGTGAGGTGGATGCTCTCTCCCAAGCGGATCTGCTCTCGAAAATCCAACCCATCATCACTGAAGAAGAGAACAAGGAGATGGAAAAGCTAATATCAGAAAATGAGATTATAGAAGCAATCTGGACCCTTCATCCAGACAAATCCCAAGGTCCT
>LPNX011092773.1:121840-152874 GCA_001517045.1 Pseudotsuga menziesii | reverse complement strand
ATATTGTCAAATAGAAAAAAAATTATACTATTTTGTTTTTTGTCAAAATGTGCTTTTTCTAAGTAGTGTTAATGGAAACATTGTGTTAAATTGTGCTTTTTCCAAGCAGTGTCAATGGAAACATTTTGTTAAAATACAGTTTTTTTCCGAGTGTAAAAAGAAACATTGTAAAATATCTTTATGTAAAGTAATTCAATTTAAAGTGTACAAATGCTTAAAAAAGAAACAACATAAAGAAACTACTATAAACAAACTTATAAAAATATATATTATATATTTGTCAAAATACATCATAATGGAAGTGATTTTTCCAGGTGGTGCTAATGGAAACATTTTGGAATCTCTATTTATTGAAATATAGATTATATATTTTGTTTTAATTTATTGAAATTTAGATTATACATTTTGTTAGTCAAATTGTGTTTTTTCCAAGTGCAAAAGGAAGCATTTTGGAATCTCTCTATATAAATGGTGTCCACTAATCTTCTTGTCTGGATTTTGCCTTTCAAATATCAACTAACACCCATAATTGTTACTCTAGTTCCTGTTCCGATGATTAATATGTCAACATCCCCTCTGTGGTTTCCACTCTGTAAACACTAGCATGATGGTCAAGAAATGGTTTCTAGAGATTTGTTTTGAAATTTTACACTAGTGCACAAGGTGACCTTTAAATGATCACCAATATTCAAGTCTAAAAAATTCTCAATCATTTTCCTTCATAATCAATTTGAAGGATCTCCAACTCGCTTCTTCTCTAAGGTCATTCCAATATGACCATTCCTTCATTATAAATTATACAATTTCGCATCCAAGCGATCTTCACAATAAACAAATGCAGCTGCTACACATCACTTCATCTCAAAATTAGCTCCTTTGTAAGATTTATTCATGATAGTCGATAAGGTATAAGGATGATTTTAACATCTGCACGTGGACCCTTCGGCTTGACAATTGACAAGTCTAAGTATCTTTCTTTGACACTTGACTTACATCTTAGTTTGCACCTTCACAGTTGGTCGCTGCTCTATATGATAGATGACAAGTAGCACATAAGACTTTAGTGGGATGTTCCTTGAGCGTTGTGAGCGTTTATCTATCTCAAATGCTTTTCTCGTCTCTTTTCACTAGAATTAAGCTACTAAACTTTGTTGGTCTAATGCTTATATAACACTTGGGAGAACTATTATAGTTGCGCTAAGTGCCATTTCCCATGGGATCTCTTTTAGTGCCATCAAGAATACGTTTACCTAGCATACTTGTCACCATTGGTCTTTGAATGCATGATGCATTTTGTTTACATCATGGGAATTATCCCACATGCTTGGAGTTTTAAACATAGGTATATGTGCATTGAACCAACACGTTGGGCATACCACATTCATTGGACTTTCCCCTTGGCATTTAGTGTGAGTGCTTTGAAAAATGGAGGTAGGACTCTTGAGCTCGAATTATGGCTTGGAGGTATGGGCTTGGAGATCCACACCCAAATGAAGTTTACAAAAATGAAAAAACTAAAGATGAATATTATGGATTTAAAATAAATCTTGGGTTTGACATATAGAGTGGTATTTTTTATTCGACTTGTGGAGAAATAACCAAATGATGAAGGATGATGTCCAAACCATATATTTTTTGGTTTGACATACTTTTCTTTGACTCATAAACGAAACCTTACCCAATTTAATTTTTACCAAACATTTCAAAGAGAAAATAATATAATAAATGATGACCACTGCAAATTAAAAAGTAGTAATAAAAACCCTTTTATTTTGTACTAATATCGTGACATATGAATTAGACCTTCAATTTAGACTTTTGAGTTTGGGTTGGGTAAAATATTGCCAGTCACTTGTTTTTATATTAAATATAAAATCATAATAATAATCTTTAAAAAGAATTTATCTTTAAAATAAAATAATCTCTCCTTTAATTTATGTGAGATTAGGTAAAACTCAAAAAGGAAACTTTTGAAACTTCAAATGGAGAGGAGAAAAATAAGTGAGACTTTGGATTTTGAAAAATAAATACATAATGAGACTTACTAGGCTAATATTTTGTAGTGACAAGATTTGGAAAACTTTGAGCAAAAATTTGACGCTTTCAAAAATTTTAGCGAAATTGACACAAACCTAACGAAAGGTCAACAAAATTCATGGAATTACTTTGGATTTGATGGGAAGATGACCAAATCCTACACATACATCGAGGCCAATGCAACATTAGAATGTAGGATGTCAATATTCAAGTAGCAGGTCCATTACAAGTATACAACTTTTTGCTTCCAGAATTTCCCATGGTGAACACTTTTGGAAAATCCATCGATTTTGTTGGTTTACGCTGAAAATTTTGATAAGGTAGAATTTGGTATCGACAGCTAGCTATGGCTGGGGATGGAGTCCTCCCTGTGAGACTACAAGAACCTACAAACCAAGTTCCTTTATTGTCCATCTGGGAAACCTCTCTCCCTGCAACTCATTTTGCTCATATGAAGAAAAACACTCTTCAATATGAAACCAACCACAAAATACAAACCAATCTTTCCTGCAATTGAACACTGAAAAATAGCAGTCTCATTCTCCACTATGTTTTGTTTCCCTTTCATTCTTGCAAACTGTACCCCTTTTCATGCATGGATATGACTTCTGTTGCTTATTGAAAAATGGAAATACTGACACACTAAAAAACATACTACAACAAACTTAAATTGGAGCTAAATGGTTGCATGGAAAGATTATTTATATACAACACCTAATCTAACCAGCTCAAGTATTTAATCAAGTAATATCAAATTGCCATTGTAAGCATGGCAACAATTGTATCATACACTAAATTTCCTCCATGCCATTAATCAGAAAAAATAAAAATCTAGACAATGGAAAATCATTATAAATGGAAGTTCATATAAATCATGGAAAAATATATGTTTTTGTTGTTCAAAAGAAATAATTTATTTTGTGTATTTTCATCTCCCACTCCTCCATGGTTGCTCATTTCAACTTCTCGTTCAAGACTGGAAACTAAGGGCGCAATGATATCTACAATCTGTTGGTCATAGTTTGGTGAGAAAGAAAACATGCTCAAACGCTCCTCCTATGACTCGGATTCAAAAATATCATATGTTGGATTACTACTAAGGAGCTCCATTCGTGCTGCCATGAACCTTTCCTTGTCATTGTGAAGATAATTATCTTGGATAGATTGATATTTAAAAGTTTTTGGAACATCAATTGCATCATAACCAAAACTGCTAGAAACATTTGGATCAATGAAAAATGCATCCACAATTTTTCCATAATGGGGAATTTATTCATGTTGATCATCATAAAAATCTTTAAAAGTGCTACTATGCCAAGAAGAAATATGGAACCTTTTTTGAACCAACAAACTTTCATATTCTTTTACAAGTTCCTCTAGAAGCTTATGTTATAAACAATTAATTATATCTTGTCCATCAGAAATGTTATAAGAATTCAAATAAGAAGACATAGCTGAAGGAAAGACCTCATTACATTTATCTTCAGATATCATACCTATTAATTTCTTTAAACATTGAAGAAAAACAAAGCCTGCCATAAAATCTTTCATCTTATTTCATGAAGAAACTAGATCAACAACTAAACTTGCCATTCATGTTTTGAGGAATAAAAAAAACGAGATTCTAAGAAGATTCTTCCTTCGTGGAGTCACCCAATGTAAAAATGAAATCCAAGCTATGTAACCACTCCTTGTTCTCCATCAAAGAATGGATCTATTCGTTGTTGTATAGCCCAGGGAAGTATCCCTTTGTTCCTTCTCTCCCCGACAATGGTGCCAGAAAATTTTTGCACTGGAGTTTGCTCAAGGACTGCTACAAGAGATTGTTCAACACATCTTAAAATAGGATTTGATTGTTTAATTGAGGTAGTGGATCAAGTAGGGAGAACAATAAAGGAAATTGGGAAAGGTCATTGGGCATGGATTCCCTTTGTAGACATTATATAAATCAAAGGCGATCAAGGTTAATATTAGATAGAAGTAATGGGAATAATGAAAGATTAAAGAAAAGGAAACCAACATGAACATGCATACATATCTAATAGATCATGTGTAAATATTCATGGGATGGAACATTAAATAAACTGAAGTACCTTCTACAAATTAATGGATGAATACTTGAAAGAAACATAGAAAATGGGAAATTGCAACAAATAATTTGTTGCTCAAGAATCTATAACCTGTGATAAATGATTGAAACTCGGCAATTTACATTCATTCAAGTAAGAAGATATATAATGACGATCGAAGATACTTACAATCTAATATCAAGCTCTAAGAAATATTTAATTAAAGGAAATTACATAGACATATGCCCACAAGTTTACACTGATGCATACAAGTCTTTTTTCCCCTCAACTCTCTCTGAGGCCTCTAACTAAACCCTCATTACAATAAAAATGCCAAACTTTATAGAAATTAATAAAGCAGAAAAGTCAAAAGTTGAATCTTGAATTAGTTTCTAGAGATCTAGAATTGCTGGAATAAAATGCCTTCAAATCTAGAATTATTCTTTGACTACTGATCTAATCATCAAACGTTGAGTTCAATTACCCCATATGGTCTTCAAAATGTTGACTCTTCCATCTTTGGATATTGGTATGCGATCTACAGTTGCCATAAAATATGGAATGAAACTCCTTAACACTGCCAAGTTTTGAGAAAAATACTTTTCCTACTAATCCTCTGACTAGAAAGGTGGATCACTTTTCCTTGAAATCTCATACTCATTTATCCTCAGTTTAGATCTAAAAATAAGGGATTTTAACATATCCTTGTTGCTGATTGGTCTTCTTTTTTGTTATCATTTTCTACCTATGCATTGGCTAAGATATTTGTGAAACAACTGGAACTATAGAACTCCACAAAAGCATATAAAGAACCATCACATCTGAACTCGACATTGAATTTGATTTCTGGAACAAACAAGAGGATGGTCAGTTCATTTTTTCTTCTCTTTGTTGTAGGAAACATAATATATTGTCTCTAAGCTTGTCTTCATAAGATGACTTTTTAAATGAAGGGGCTTCGAAATTCTGTGCTTTTGGCCATTCTTCAAACGTTCTTTACAACATTTAATATAAGTTAGTTTGAAGTCAAAATAGAATGTGTTCTTGCATACCTTTTGAATACCCTATTGAAATTTCAACCATCAATCCGTTTTAGAATGGCAATTTCTATACGATCTCAACAAATTCGTCATTATAAATCCTTATGAATTCATCAAGTATGTCTTCATCCAAATTATATGGAACAAAACCTGAACTAATGTCTTGGATTTTGAGAGGGTCTAGCATTCCACTAGACACTATGTTATTCTTAGTTAGATCCAAGCCAATAATATTCTTGTCTGGATTTGTCCTTTCAAATATCGACAAACACCCATTATTGTCACTCTAGTTCCTATTCCAGCAATCAATATGTCAACATCCACTTTGTGGTTTCCACTATGTAAACACTAGCATGATGGCCAAGAAAATATTTCGTGATAAAAGTTTTAAACTTTTACACTAGTGCATAAGGTGACCTTCAAATGAAGTTTTCTTTAAGGGCATAGGTGTGATTGATGTTGACAAGGGAACTCTTGCCACGAATAATGGTACCACGGTTTAACAATTCTTGAAATAGTTGGTCACATTTCCATTCAAATTTCTTCATGCATATAATTCTGTAGATAAAACCATAATGACTATATGAAGTATTTTTCTGAGTTTAGAATCTGATATCTTCATGATGAACTTGTATCAACATGTTGAACCCTGGTATTTTTGCATGCTTGGGTATGGCACTGATTAATATATGAGATACATATTATTTAGTGTTGATCGATGGATTTTAAAACATGGTTGGATATTCAGTTACATTTTCTATGATCTTCTTATACGTAGTGGCAAGTACTGACAACTTACTTAATTAAATCTGATTGGTTAAGGATTCTTCACTTGCAGTTTCGTCGAATACTTTAAAGGATGAAACGCCTTGTAATGTATTTATTTCATCCATTCGTGTTTGATTAAAAATATTCAAATTATTTATTTTCTTATCTTTATCTGATGACCTTTTCACCCATTGTTGCTTTCAGGGTTGATTTTAAGAACCCCCCTAGATTTATATGTATAAAAAATGGGTGAATCTCTTCGATATGTAGGAAAATTTGAAGTTGATTTGATGAAAAATATAATATGTATATATAAAAAAATTGGTGAATCTTTCATTGTATTATATAATGTTGTAAAATCTTCATGAATCTTTCACTAAGTTATAAGATATTGTAAAATCTTGGTGAATATTTAACTTCATTGTAAAAAATTGTAAAAACTAACGAATATTTCACTGATTTATAAAATATTGTATAAATAGAGGAACAACAACATTAGTCAAATAACATGAATCCCATAATCAACAACAAAACATGTGTTATGTAGATTCACGAGTCATAACTTGAAGGTGTCAGTGAAACACAACTGCACTAACTAGATTCAAGGAAAGTGGGGACTCCACTTGTTATCTCCTCCCTTAATGGTCGAGCAGACATGTGGAGACCTGACTATTGAAAAACCGATAAACTGATAGAATCAAGCATTATGCTAGATCTTGGCACTAGCCAATTGTGGTCGTGGAGGCTAATACAATTATGCATTGTAATTATGCCAATTGATTATTGCTTTAGATTAATGTTGGCCTCATGGCAATAGGAATCCTACCATCAATGCATAGGAACCTAGTGCATAGACCATTTTTCTCTTCACTTAGCTATGTAGAGTTTATTTATTTATTTAAATAATGATAAGTATTAACAAAGAAAATATAGAATCAACATAAAATAATAATAAAAAGGGAAGACAATTAATTCATGCAACTAAAAGGTAATAAAAACATCTTTTCTCAAACCCTGAATCAATGGAAATCGACTAAAACCAATCTTGATTCAAGATACAACAAAGTATTAAATCAAGCATCAAATGAGAACTAGAAGCATTCAAGGGACTAACACAATATTTAACCAAAATACACACAAAATTAAAAATCGACAAAATGCTTCAAACAAAAGCAATAAACAAACCATACAAATTTGTCAAGATATCTCTGCTAAACATCAACATGGTTTCATGTACTTGAATGAGCCCATTTTTTCTTAGCGAAAGTGTTGTTAAATTAGTTGTTTATCCTTTAATGTTAGGACACTATCTATGTGAAGAGATAGCACCTAGGCCTAACTTTCTCAAATTCCAACATCTTTTCCTATCACATACAAGAAAGAGACAATGTAAGAGATAAATATCAAACCATCAATCTTAAAATAAGATGCATGAAGGTAAGCATTGTAAGGGTTGGATTTCTTGAGGGAACCATGGAGAAGTGAAGGGGAATGCCTTCCTTGTGTTGTGTGGGGTAGTGGAAGAGAGCCCCATGTCTAGGATGATTGAACGGGATTCCTGTAATTGAAAAATGGTTAGTAGATTGGCTAAGCAAGAGATTAAATGGGTTTTGCATTGAGGGATAGAGAATCATGTAGGGGTTTCCTTTTCCCTGCTAGGCTCGTATCCCAACTTGGGGATGGTATCAACAACTAATACCTATGGTTGGGTGGAAAATTTCTCTTACATAGCCAATTGCTTAGATCTTATTTGTTAAAAGATAAGTATTCTCTTTGTCTATGAATGTAAATGGTTTATTTTGCTTCTAGTGATAAATATGCCTTTTCATGTATGATGTGTTTGTTTAGATAAGATGTTAAGTAACAAGTGTCATATTCAATAGCACTTCTATAATGATCAAATTCAATAGTGAATATGATAAATATGCTTGTTCATGTACTTGCACATCCATCTGTTAGTTTATAATGGCCCTCGAGGCGAAATTCAAAAGCATGAAATTCATATTTACCTTCTCCTATAGTGGGAAATTGGAATAATGGATGAGGATGCTACAAATACGAGCTCATTAATTTTCATTATTGTCTAGTTAGCTCACATTTTTATATCACTTGAAGTCGATATACGAGTATGCCTAAATGTTTTTCATTCCATTTCTATTAACTCTAGAATTTAAAAGGAATATATGTCTAGTCCTGGAGTAAAGGGGGATTACATCTTCTCCTTGTAATGTTTGAGAGAATCTTGAGTCTCCACCATTTGTTTTATGGAGAAAGATATTATCTGGCTAATTTCTTGAAATTGACCTCTCTTAAAATTATAAGTCATATATACTCGTTTGATATTAGAAAACTAAGCTGAAAAGTGTTCATTCTCCATGTCTTTCAAACCTTCAATTTATGTTTACTATGAACATTGTAGAAAAAAAGAAAATTATTATACCTTTATGGGAAAGTAGAGAGCACCCTAACTTTGAGTTAGAAGTCATGGTTTTCTTAATTGTTTTACATGTATTTATTCGTAAGGATTCAAATCAAGATCGATTGAAAAATCTATTGTTAGGTCATGGTTCTTCAAGGACACTATTCAAAAGAGTAGTTTGGGATGGTTCTAATAGTTTGGCATGTAATTAAATTGAATCTAGATTATAATGGAATATTGAAGAAAATTGAAATGAATTAATGTATGAAATGATGAATGCCCAACCAAGGGTACATTCTTCATAGTCAATTTTGGAGGAGAAAAGACCTAAACTAGATTGGGGACACTTCCCTTGCTGTCAATAGAACCTAGACAAGATATATACCACAAAATATGAAGGTGGGAAGTGAAATTGATATTTTTTTAGTAAAGGAAGGGTTTTTTGTTGTATAACAGCCACCTAGGCTGAATTTTTTGTTTAGTTTATATAAATGGAATTTATAATGTTGATGTAATGGGTTTTTCAATGTTGATGAAATGGTTGATTCTGATAGATATTAGAACTGTTTCTCAAAATAGATACTAGCTTTTGTGTCTGTCTTGAGATATCTAATAATGCCATACCTATTTATTGGTATTCAATAGTTCTGGTCTTATTTTAGTAATGTTAATAGCCATTGCTATGAAAATATGTACTAGTGAAGTCAAATATAAATATTAAATATTTTGATTGTTATTTGAGGGTCAGTAGATGATTTATAACTATCTCATCTCCTCACTTTTGTGTTTATTTCCCTTTTCAAAGGGAAAATACCTAAAGCATCCAAATATATTAGCTCTCAATATTGGGTGGGATCTCATGCATCCATTTTAGAGGTCTGTCTCAAATGATGAAGAGCAATTGTTTTAATCCTAAAAGGGAGACATGAAATCTCATCTAACGTATCGCATATTACATGTATGGGCTATGGTAAATTGGAAATGGACATTTGATCCATATAATAAGAATCAAAATATAAAATTAGAGTTCCATTTACCGTTCTAAGCAGACATGGTTTTCCTCATCTATGAGCAAGGAGTTCAAAATTTGACTAAACATGCTATCCATACTCTAATCTTAATATTCAAAAGGAAAACTTGGTATTTTAAAATCAAGGAGAGAGGAATAATTGACCCTTCCAACAACATGGAGTACAAAGGCCAAAATGACAGCCATAGGTATGCCAACAACATAGTATGCCCCAAGATTTACATAAGCACCCAACGTTTCCCATCCACATCTGACTATATATATCAATCTATACAACTCAAGACCATTTCCAGATCTGCGGAAATCTATGAGAAAGGTTATCAACCTCATATAACGCCTTGGATGGCATCCATAACTGTTGAGGTTGCAAGCAGTGGCAGTATGCTTGAAATGTAGTCAACTACCTCTCGGTCATTGCTATAAACATAGCCCCATACATTTTGAATGGAGAATAAAGTATATCCTATCATGAGGGCTTCTATTGCTGCCATACAAACCCCAAAACACATCGATAACTATGCATCTAGTGAGCGTCCAGCTCCTAGTTCATTGGAAACTCGTGTACTGCAATGTAAACGGTTAGGATGAAAAATATGAATAGAAATCAATACCAGCAATTTAATATCCTTGGAGAATTTTTTGTTGGAAATATTTTTGAATCAGTTACACCAACCTTACAGCAGCACCCAGGCTGAACGGAATTATATATGCAAGTGAAATAGTGTTAAGGCTGTAATGAACCAAAAGCAAGCTCAAAGAAAAATAAATAGTAACTATTGGCAGTGGAAAAGTAGATGTCATTCTTAGCTTTATGAATAGTAAAATTTTCAAATATGACATAATTACCAGATGGAAAGAAGTGACATCTCAAGTTCAGGATTAGGCAATAAACCAGAGAGGAGAACATGCATTTCAAAAACTCTAGTACTTTCATAAGATGGACGACAGAGATGTTGAGGCCTTTCTTAAGGATGTTTGTGATTGTATCGTAATGTTTTTTATCTTAATCAAGACAAAACAAGAGCACTTGCATCATGTGAACATTCAAAAGGTTGAAAGAAGAGTAGCTGCAAGTCAATTTGAAGAATTATTTCATGCAAAAACTTGTGTACTTGGGATTTGAAGTAATCAAAGACTTGAATGAGTATAATGAATATTTTGGAGAGGTATGGAAGGTTTGCAAGGAGATTATTGATTAGTAGGACAACCTATTTGGACTACTTCTTGGAAGATGTATTTTTTTCAAGGGAAAACAACTCTGTATTCCCAAATTATCTAAGAGAAATAGTTTGATTAAAGAGTGGCATGGTCCAGGATTGAGTTGACACTTTGGCCAGAAAAAAAAGTCAAGGTATTGTTGGAGGAAAGATATTAATATGACTGGCCTAATTTGAAGTTGGATTCTATCAAATATGTTAAGAGATGCGGAATATGTAAGTTATCAAAGGGAAGAACTCACGCTACTATTTTGTACACTCTTTTTCCTGTCCCGAAGGAACCGTGAGGGTATTTTTCCATGTATTTGATTTCAGGTTTACTTTACACTCCAAGATGTACCGATTTCAGGTTTACTTTACACTCAAAGATGTAATGATTTCATAATTTTAGTGATTGATAGATTCTCTAAAAATGGCTCGTTTCATGCCATGCATAAAGACTAATGATGCATCTAAAGTTGTTGTTGTTTTTTAAAGAAATTATGAGATTGCATGGATATCCGCAGACAATCACATCATATAGAGACTCCAAGTTTCTAAAACCATTTTTGGCAAACTCTTTGGAAAGTAATGGGAACAAAATTGCAATACAGTGTATCATTCCCAGACTAATGGGTAAATTGAGTTGTGGATAAGAGTTTGGGAAATTTATTAATATGTCTTGCATCGAACAGTCTTGGACAATGGGATTTGATATTTCCACAGGTTGAGTTTGCATTCAATAACTCAACCTGGAACAAAACGCCAAGAAAAAGCTTAAAGAGAAAGCTAAAAAAGCAAAAAACAATTTGACAATTTATATTTTAACAAAAGTATATCATCTAAATTTCAAGGATTCTGTTGGTTACCATTTTTATAGAAAGATTTTACAATTTTTCCTTTTACACTTGGGAAAAAAACAATTTGAAAATTTGTATTTTAACAAAAACATATTATCTAAATTTCAAAAAATTAAAACAAAATATATAATCTATATTTTAATAAATAATTTTTTTGTTTTTTGTTGTTTACTTTTTAAGGATTTTATATTGCTTTTTCTCATTAGACTTTTCTTACTTTTTAAAGCTTTTCTAGTTTTCTTTTTTCCTTATGCTCTATGTTATTTCCTTTTTTAAGCTTTTTATCATTTTTCGGCTTTTAATGTCTTTTTATGGCAATCTCAATCTTCTTTTCAAACGACCATTCGCAGCATGCTTTGCTTGGGCGCAACTTCTCCACCAAGGGCATCAAGCAATTCCGCATTGTCGCTTCTCCACATTCTGCAATTTCTGGCATTTCGGCTTTCTTTCTGCATTCTGTTATTTCTGGCATTTCCGCCTTCTGCAATTTCTGACAGGCATTTCTGCAATTTCTGGCATTTCCGCAACTTCTCCTCTTTCCATGGCCATGGAAATTTTGATTGGCTGTCTTTTCATTGCGTTTACATTGATGTTTAGGGTTTTATTTCGTTTCGTGCTTTCTACAGGGATCGGATCAAGGTGTATGTGATGTGGAGTATGTAATGTTTTTATTGTTTCGTTTTATAGATATTAACGTCTAAATTCTTTGACATGTGTAGGTGGGTCTATATTGATCAGTTACAATCATGGCACATATTTGTTGGGCAGGTTGCAACAATGTCCAAAGCTGGACGATCATCAATCATTATGAGAACTCCCCAGAGAAACATGCAAAATGCACGCCTAGGATAAGGGTATCTAATCTCACAATTGGCTTATTTCTTTCAATTTCATGTATTCATTCATTTGCAAACCTGATATACTAAGCCCTGACCTATCCTGGCCCTTTGTAAATTCATTTACAGATTTCTGGCATTCCTGCTTCTGATATACTAAGACTTGACATAACCTGGAATTTGAGGCATTTCCGCTTCTGCAATTTCTTGTATTTTCGTAACCTGTCCTCTTTCCATGGCCATGGAAATTTGGATTGGCGGTCTTTTCATTTCGTTTACATTGATGTTTATGGTTTTGTTTTGTTTAGTGCTTTCTTGATGGATCGGATCAAGGTGTATGGGATGCGGAGTATGGAATGGTTTTATTGTTTCTTTTGATGCCCCATATTCCCATCAGAGATAGAAACATATGCATTTATTCAACAGCAGCAGCAAAATCTGCTCTGCTCTGTCATATGAGAAAAGATTTGATTCTCTGCTCTTCTACGCCATATGTAAATGCTGTCGAGTAATGCTTATGGTTTATATTGATGCTTATGGTTTTCTTTAGTTTCGTGTTTACTAGATGGATCGGATCAATAGTTTTATTGTTTCGTTTGATGCCCCATGTTCCATTAGAGATAGAAACCTATGCATTCATTCATTCAACAGCAGCAGCATTGTCTGCTCATCAGAGATAGAAACCTATGCATTCATTCATTCAACAGCAGCAGCATTGTCTGCTCATCAGAGATAGAAACCTATGCATTCATTCAGTAGCAGCAGCACTGTCTGTTCTGCTCTACCATATGAGAGAACATCTGATTGCTCTGCTCTGCGCTACCATATGTAAATGCTATCAAGTAATGCAATATTTTTAATTCATTTCTTTTAAGATTGTCTTCAAAGAATGCAATATGTTAATTCATTGCGAGTTGGAGAATGCAATATTTTCTGTTTATGGGTATAGGTCTATATGTTAATCATTTTTTCTTGAAGAGCATAGGGCTTAATATATTTCTCTATTAGTACTTTTACATTAAAGCAATTCATGTATTTTTTTTTTTCTTCAGTATGTCAAAAGGTTGTATATTTTTTTTATTTTTTGTAAAACATGCCAGACGAGTGTATGTCAAAAGGTTGTATATTTTTTTTATTTTTTGTAAAACATGCCAGACGAGTGTAGGCCAAAAGCTTCTTTTTTTTTTAAATTATTTGTAAAGTATTCCCAAAAAAAAATTGTATATTTTTTATTGGTTTACATTAAGGCAATTCTTGTATTTTTTTTTTTTCAGTATGTCAAAAGGTTGTATACTTTTTAAATATTTGTAAAACATGTCACAAGAGTGTAGGCCAAAAGCTTGTATTTTTTTTTTAATTATTTGTAAAGTATTTCCAAAAAAATATTATATATTTTTTATTGATTTGTAAAGTATGTCAATAGTTTTAATTATTTTTGGGTGTCAATTAGTTTAGAGACTGCAATAATAATTTGAGTTTTTAATCCTAGAGGGAGGGGGAGAGAGGAGGGGGAGAGGAGAGAGGGAGGAGGAGGAGGGAGGGGGAGGAGAAGGAGGATGGAGGGAGGAGGTGGATGGGAGAGAGAAGGAGGAGGGAGAGGGAGGAGAAGGAGGATGGAGGGAGGAGGTGGATGGGAGAGAGAAGGAGGAGGGAGAGGGAGGAGAAGGAGGATGGAGGGAGGAGGTGGATGGGAGAGAGAAGGAGGAGGGAGAGGGAGGAGAAGGAGGATGGAGGGAGGAGGTGGATGGGAGAGAGAAGGAGGAGGGAGAGGGAGGAGAAGGAGGATGGAGGGAGGAGGTGGATGGGAGAGAGAAGGAGGAGGGAGAGGGAGGAGAAGGAGGATGGAGGGAGGAGGTGGATGGGAGAGAGAAGGAGGAGGGAGAGGGAGGAGAAGGAGGATGGAGGGAGGAGGTGGATGGGAGAGAGAAGGAGGAGGGAGAGGGAGGAGAAGGAGGATGGAGGGAGGAGGTGGATGGGAGAGAGAAGGAGGAGGGAGAGGGAGGAGAAGGAGGATGGAGGGAGGAGGTGGATGGGAGAGAGAAGGAGGAGGGAGAGGGAGGAGAAGGAGGATGGAGGGAGGAGGTGGATGGGAGAGAGAAGGAGGAGGGAGAGGGAGGAGAAGGAGGATGGAGGGAGGAGGTGGATGGGAGAGAGAAGGAGGAGGGAGAGGGAGGAGAAGGAGGATGGAGGGAGGAGGTGGATGGGAGAGAGAAGGAGGAGGGAGAGGGAGGAGAAGGAGGATGGAGGGAGGAGGTGGATGGGAGAGAGAAGGAGGAGGGAGAGGGAGGAGAAGGAGGAGGAGAAAGGGAGGGAAGAGGAGGAGGAGGGAGGAGGGAGAGAGTAGGAGGAGGAGGAGTGGGGTAGGGAATAGGAGGAGGAGGTGTTGGGAGAGTGGAGGAGAGAGGGAGGAGGGACAAGGTGGAGGAGCGAGAGAGTAGGAGGAGGAGGACGAGGCATACTAGAGGAGAGAGGGAGGAGGAGGAGGAGAGGGAGGATGAGGAGAAGGAGGATGGAGGGAGGAGGAGAAGGGAGGGGGTCGAGGAGAGAGGTGGGCGTGTAGGAGTAGGAGGGAGGTGGGAGTTTAGGAGGAGGAGAGAGGACGTGGAGGGAGGCGGTGTAAAATCATAAAATGAAGAGGTTTTTTTAGCAATTGCATTTATGAAGTTGTTTACATGAAAATATTGAACCACAATTTAAGTGTTACCATTTAGAAATGATTCAAATGATGTTATGAGAGACAAAACTTGTATGTTGTAATACCATATATGTTTGATTGGGTCAAACTATGTCCATAAAAAATAGGAGGTTGTTTTGATTTGGTCAAACTATACTAGTGTCATATTAGGAAGTTATTGTTTGAATTTGTTTGTTTATAACATGGATATATATAATTCCTAATCAATTAAACTTATCCACTGCTTAACCAATTTCCATTGATATTATTACCTATGAGATTGATGGATGGCCATCATTTATTTACAATGATTTTTCACAATGCTTGTACTATGGGAGCATATGCATTACTTAACCAATGACAATTGGTATGAAATTTTGGTATATGAAATAGGCTTTCTTCTTGGTATGGAATTATATATTTAAAATCAACTTTGATTCAACCAATATTCTATTCATTTGTAAATACATGGCATATCATAGGACAATATGTTTCCAATTCTTTGATTAACCAATGTTATGTTAATTTGTAAACACGATATAGAATTCTATGTTTCAAACTAGTATTTTGTTGTAATACCATATATGTTTGATTGGGTCAAACTATGTCCATAAAAAATAGGAGGTTGTTTTGATTTAGTCAAACTATACTAGTGTCATATTAGGAAGTTGTTGTTTGAATTTGTTTGTTTATAACATGGATATATATAAGTCCTAGTCAATTAAACTTAACCAATCTCCATTGATATTATTACGTATGAGATTGATGGATGGCCATCATTTATTTACAATGATTTTTCACAATGCTTGTACTATGGGAGCATATGCATTACTTAACCAATGACAATTGGTATGAAATTTTGGTATATGAAATAGGCTTTCTTCTTGGTATGGAATTATATATTTAAAATCAACTTTGATTCAACCAATATTCTATTCATTTGTAAATACATGGCATATCATAGGACAATATGTTTCCAATTCTTTGATTAACCAATGTTATGTTAATTTGTAAACACGATATAGAATTCTATGTTTCAAACTAGTATTTTGTTTATTTTTACTTAACTAAAGGTAGTTTCAAAAAGTCGTAAATTAATTTTGAAAATCCATATTCTTAGCAGCTTGAAATTAACTCAAGTACCCATTCGTTCAAATATTTTTCAATGACAATTAAAGGTCTAAAAATATGACAAACCCATAAAATGTAAACTAATAACAAAATAATTACATATAAATCAACTAAAGTTTAATTCATAATTTAAACAATTCATCATTTCATCTTTTGGAACAAGAGATATTAAGCTCACCTTAGTGGTCACCTTCACCCGATTTTGACTGAGATTCTTTAAGATATTAAGCTTGTTTCATATTCTCTTCACTATTTGATTTATATTGTTGTTGAACACAAATCAATACATTGATTCAATTGCTTTCTCATTGCTTGGGGCGATTTTTAGAAAACAAATCCCCTTAGTGGCAAGTTCCCATTGATGACTTGAATAGGAAAAGGAGGTACACGAGCTGATGAAACAACCTTGGTTGATGTTTGAATTGGGATCTTAAGAACATTTACTAAACCATTAACATTAATTTGTTCTTCTTCACTTATTTTTCTTTTCGATCTCTTCTTCAATATTTTTGGTTGCTTCTTCTTGCACCTTATTTGACTTTTCCTTTTCTTCTTGCACTTTTTTTCTTTGTTCTTTAGCACCTTTCAATGAATCATACACTTGTACCTTCATCATAGGTTCATTTTTTCCATTTTAACTTGAAGGATGTGGTTGTAATATATTCTCCTCTGCTCAACTTACATGACACTTCTACAATTTTTGTGGCCTTTCAATATATCTCTTGTTCTACATTGCTTTCTTAAGTATAAGACAATAAATTTTAATACTTGGAAATGTATATATACTACTACTTTAGGATCTTGTCTCTTAAATAATTTGTTTCCAAAATGAATATTTTTGAGAGATGGAACTTCCTTCCCCATCTCTCTATAAAAATCTATCACATAGCTGCCAACAATTAGAGGCAAAGGGGGCCACATTGATTTCTTATTATTTTCCGGAATGGGTCCCACTCTATTTATGTAAGCTTGATATGAAATCTCCAATAAAAATACCTGGTCAATAACATAGAGTGGAAAGATGTTTCCATTCACATTATTTGCTACAATACAGATGCAGTCTTGGTTCTACTAGTTTTGATGACTTCCACTACCACTTCACGTCTGGGAATGAATTTGCAGCACACATAGTATCTAACAGATGAGAGGATATATACAATTAATATGGAGGTACTTAAATTGGATTATGCATTGTAATGATTTTTTGCTCCAAACTAGATGATAAAATGGCTCTCCAATTGAAAATGTGACCAATTCGGACTATTGTGTGCATTGTTGAGAGGGTCTAGCCTTTCGTTCGAAACTATGTTATTCTTGGTTAGCTCCACGCCAATAATATTCTTCTCTGGATTTTATCTTTCAAATATAAACTAACACCCACAATTGTTGCTCCAGTTCCTGTTCCGGTGATCAAAATGTCAACATCCCCTCTGTGCTTTCCACTTTGTAAACACTAGCATGATGGTCAAGAAAAGGCTTCTAGAGGTGTTTTTTGAACTTTTACACTAGTGCATAAAGTGGCCTTCAAATGATCACCAATATTCAAGTCCAGTAAGTTCTTAATCGTTTTCCTTCATAATCAATTTGCTGGATCCCTAACTCGCTTCTTCTCTAAGGTCGTTCCAATATGATCATTCCTTCATTGTAAATTCTCTAATTTAGCATCCAAGATATCTTCATAATAAACAAATGTAGCTTCTACTCATCACTTCATCTCAAAATTAGTTCCTTTCTAATATTTATTCATGACACTCGATAAGATATAAGGATTCTTTTAACATCTACAGTTGGACGCTTGGGCTTGACAGTTCACAAGTCTAAGTATCTTCCTTTGACACTTGAATTACATATTAGTGTGCACCTTCATAGTTGGTCGGTGCTCTATATGACATATGACAAGTAGCACATTAGAATTTAGTAGGCTCTTCCTTGGGCATTGTGAGCATTTATCCATCTCAAATGATTTTTTCGTCTCCTTTCACTAGAATTAAGCTATAAAACTTTATTGGTTTAGTGCTTATATGACACTTGGGAGAATTGTTATAGTTGCACTAAGTTCAATGGCCAATGGGATCTCCTTTAATTCCGTCAAGAATAATTTTACCCAACATACTTGTCACCCTTGGTCTTTGGAGGCATGATGCATTTTGTTTACATCATGGGAATTATCCCACATCAGTTTTAAAGATAGGTATATGTGCAGTGAACCAAGACGTTGAACTTACCAAATTCATTGGACTTCCCCCTTGTCATTTAGTGTGAGCACTTTGAAAAATGGAGGTAGGACTCTTGAGCTCGGATTCTTACTTGGAAGTATGGGTTTGGAGATCAACACCCAAATGAAGTTTTACAAAAATGACAAAGCTAAAGAAGAAGATTATTGATTTAAAATAAATATTGGGACATATATAGTGGCATTTTTTATTTGACTTATGGAGAAATAACCAAAAAGTGAAGGATGATATCCAACCCATATATTTTTGGTTTGACATATCTTTGTTTGACTCATAAATGAAACCTGGCCCAATTTAGTTTTCACCAAACATTTCAAAGAGAAAATAATAAAATAAATGATGGCAGATGAAAATTAAAAAAGTAGTAATAAAAACCCTTTTATTTTGTACTAATATCATGACATATGAATTAGACCTTCAATTTAGACTTTGGAGTTTGGGTTGGGTAAAATATCACCACTCGTTCTTATATTAAATATAAAATCATAATGATAATCTTTCAAAAGATTTCATATTTAAAATAAAATAATCTATTCTTTAATTTAAGTGAGATTAGGTAAAAATTAAAAAGACATATTTTGAAACTTAAAATGGAGAGGGGAAATACAAGTGAGACTTTGAATTTTGAAAAATAAAGACATAATGAGACTTACCAGGCTAAGATTTGGTAGTGACAGGATTTGCCAAACTTTGAGCAAAGATTTGAGGCTTGGAAAAATTTAGCGGAATTTTACTCCAATTCCTGTTCCGGTGATCAATATGTCAACATCCCCTCTATGGTTTCCACTCTGTAAACACTACCATGACGGTCAAGAAAAGGCTTCTAGAGGTGTTTTTTGAACTTTTACACTAGTGCATGAGGTGGCCTTCAAATGATCACCAATATTCAAGTCCAGTAAGTTCTTAATGGTTTTCCTTCATAATCAATTTGTTGGATCCCTAACTCGCTTCTTCTCTACGGTCATTCCAATATGATCATTCCTTCATTGTAAATTCTCCAATTTAGCATCCAAGATATCTTCATAATAAACAAATGTAGCTTCTACTCATCACTTCATCTCAAAATTAGTTCCTTTCTAATATTTATTCATGACACTCGATAATGTATAAGGATGCTTTTAACATCTACACTTGGATGCTTGGGCTTGACAATTGACAACTCTAAGTATCTTCCTTTGACACTTGAATTACATCTTAGTGTGCACCTTCATAGTTTTTCGGTGCTCTATATGACATACGACAAGTAGCACATTAGAATTTAGTAGGCTCTTCCTTGGGGATTGTGAGTGTTTATCCATCTCAAATGATTTTTGCATCTCCTTTCACTAGAATCAAGCTATAAAACTTTATTGGGTTAGTGCTTCTATAACACTTGGGAGAATTGTTATAGTTGCACTAAGTTCAATGGATGATGGGATCTCCTTTAGTTCCGTCAAGAATACTTTTACCCAACATACTTGTCACCCTTGGGCGTTGGATGCATGATGCATTTTGTTTACATCATGGGAATTATCCCACATGCATGGAGTTTTAAAGATAGGTATATGTGTAGTGAACCAAGATGTTGAACTTACCACATTCATTGGACTTCCCCCTTGGCATTTAGTGTGAGTGCTTTGAAAAATGGACGTAGGTCTCTTGAGCTTGGATTCTTACTTGGAGGTATGGGTTTGGAGATCAACGCCCAAATGATGTTTTACAAAAATGACAAAACTAAAGAAGAAGATTATTGATTTAAAATAAAGCTTGGGACATATATAGTGGCATTTTTTATTCGGCGTGTGGAGAAATAACGAAACAATGAAGGATGATGTCCAGCACATATATTTTTGGTTTGACATACCTTTGTTTGACTTATAAACGAAACCTGGCCCAATTTAGTTTTCACCAAACATTTCGAAGAGAAAATATTAAAATAAATGATGGTAGATGAAATTTAAAAAAGTAGTAATAAAAACCCTTTTATTTTGTACTAATATGGTGACATATGAATTAGACCTTCAATTTACACTTTGGAGTTTGGGTTGGGTAAAATATCACCACTCACTTGTTTTATGTTAAATATAAAATCATAATGATAATCTTTCAAAAGATTTCATATTTAAAATAAAATAATCTATTCTTTAATTTAAGTGAGATTAGGTAAAACTTAAAAAGACTTCTTTTGAAACTTCAAATGGAGAGGGGAAATATAAGTGAGACTTTGAATTTTGAGAAATAAAGACATAACAAGACTTACCAGGCTAATATTTGGTAGCGACAAGATTTTCCAAACTTTGAGCAAAGATTTGAGGCTTGGAAAAGTTTAGCGGAATTTTCACAAGCCTGATGAAAGGTCAACAAAATTAACGAAATTACTTTGGATTTGATGGGAAGATGACCAAATCCTCGACAAAAATCAAAGCCAGTGCAACATTAGAATGTAGGATTTCAAGATTCAAGTAGCAATTCCATTACAAGCATTCAACTTTTTGCTACTAGAATTTCCCATGGTGAATGCCTTTTTGAAAATCCATCAATTTTGTTGACTGACACATAAAATTTTGATGATGCAGATTCTAGTACCAACATCTAGCTATGACTGGGGATGGATTCCTCCCTATGGGGCTACAAGAACCTGCGAACCAAGTTCCTTTCTTGTCCATCTGTGCAGCCTCTCTCCCTGAAACTCATTTTTCTCATATGAAGAAAAACACTCTTTAAGATGAAACCAACCACATAATACAAACCAAGCTTTCCTGCAACTGAAAACTGAAAATAGTAGTACCATTATCCACTATGTTTTGTTTCCATTTCATTCTTGCAATCTGTACCCCTCTTCATGCATGGAGATCACTTTTTCTCCTTATTGAAAACCAGAAATACTCACACTGAAAAAGGTACTGCAACAAACTTAAATTGGAGCTAAATGCTTGCATGGAAAACTTATTTATATACAACACCTAATCTAACTATCTCAAGTATTTAATTAATTAATATCGGATTGTCATTGTAACCATGCCAACAAGTGTCTCATACACTAAATTTCCTCCATGCCAACAAGGGAATTATATATGCAAGTGAAATAGTGTTAAGGCTGCAATGAACCAAAAGCAAGCTCAGAGCAAAATAAATTAACTATTGGCAGTGGAAAAGTAGATGTCATTCTTAGCTTTATGAATAGTAAATTTTTCAAATATGAAATAATTACCAGATGGAAAGAAGTGACATCTCAAGTTCAGGATTAGGCAATAAACTAGAGAGGAGAACAAGCATTTCAAAAAGACTAGTACTTTCATAAGATGGACAACAGAGATGTTGAGGCCTTTCTTGGGGATGTTTGTGATTGTATCCTAATGTTTTTTATCTTAAGCAAGACAAAACAAGAGCACTTGCATCAGGTGAACATTCAAAATGTTGGAAGAAGAGTACCTGGAAGTCAATTTGAAGAATTATTTCATGCAAAAACTTGTGTACTTGGGATTTGAAGTAATCAAAGACATGAATGAGTATGATGAATATTTTGGAGAGGTATGGAAGGTTTGCAAGGAGATTATTGATTAGTAGGACAACCTATTTGGACTACTTCTTGGAAGATGTATTTTTTTTAAGGGAAAACAACTCTGCATTCCCAAATTATCTAAGAGAAATAGTTTGATCAAAGAGTGGCATGGTCCAAGATTGAGTTGACACTTTGGTCAGAAAAAAAACTCAAGGTGTTGTTGGAGGAAAGATATTAATATGAATGGCCTAATTTGAAGTTGTATTCTATCAAATATGTTAAGAGATGCAGAATATGTGTGTTATCAAAGGGAAGAAGTCAAGCTACTATTTTGTACACTCTTTTTCCTGTCCCGAAGGAACCGTGGGGGTATTTTTCCATGTATTTGATTTCAGGTTTACTTTACACTCCAAGATGTACTGTTTTTAGGTTTACTTTACACTCAAAGATGTAATGATTTCATAATTTTAGTGATTGATAGATTCTCTAAAATGGCTCGTTTCATGCCATGCATAAAGACTAATGATGCATCTAAAGTTGTTGTTGTTTTTTAAGGAAATTATGAGATTGCCTGGATTTCCGCAGGCAATCACATCATATAGAGAATCCAAGTTTCTAAAACCATTTTTGGAAAACTCTTTGGAAAGTAATGGGAACAAAGTTGCAATACAGTGTATCATTCCCAGACTAATGGGTAAACTGAGTTGTGGATAAGAGTTTGGGAAATTTATTAATATGTCTTGCATGGAACAGTCTTGGACAATGGGATTTGATATTTATAGAGGTTGAGTTTTCATTCAATAACTCAACCCGGAACAAAATGCCAAGAAAAAGATTAAAGAGAAAGCAAAAAAAGCTTAAAGAGAAAACTTATAATGAAAAAATGATAGCTTTCAAACCACAAGATCATCCATTCAATCTTTGTAGTTGCTAACCTTAGTTGCCCCATGCTAGTTTCCTCTAACCCTACCGTTGCACGTGCACAGCTGGTTGAAAGTTCTTCTTTAACCACTCAATGAGATCTCACTGACTTTGTGTGTAAACTCTTTTCACCAAGATTTCCTTTAAAAACATTACAATATGCAAATACCTTAGGCCAATTCCATGGGATACCGAATACCATGGGTGCTCTAGACCATTTACATAAAGTAATTACAAAAATACATTCACATTAATACTTAACTTTAATAAATTGGATCTCCTATGTCTGAGAATCATTAAATGACACCTTCCACCTTTCATAGACTGTTAATGTGGAAGTACCTATTTGATGCTACAACAATGAACACAAAAACCCAAACCCAGTTTTACTCAATCCCAAACCCAGTTTTTTGTCACAAATAATTTACAAAATTTATTTACTGAAAAAACATTGAGATCCTAACTAATTATGTGGCAAGGAAACACATGAAATCATAGTCACATTTGACATATATTTACCCTGGAAATCCCCAACTAGAAAAAGACCAACAAAAAGTTGATTTTATTACCTATAAAATCCTAGGCTCTCTTCTTGGGATAATGGCCCATTGGGGAAAAATTATAATGACAAAATGCTAGCTTTCAAACCACAAGATCATCCATTTGATCTTTCTAGTTGCTAACCTTAGTTGCCCCATGCTAATTTTTTCTAACCCTACCCTTGCACCTGCACACTTGGTTGCAAGTTATTCTCTAACCACTCAATGATATCTCACTCACTTTTTGTGTAACCTCTTCTCACCTAGATTTCCTTTAATAACATTACAATATGCAAATACCTCAAGGTCCAATTCCATGGGATAACAAATACCGTGGGTGCTCTATATCATTTACATAAAGTAATTACAAAAGTACATTCACTTTAATAGTTCACTTTCATAAACTGGATCTCCAATGTCTGAGAGTCATTAAATGACACCTTCCACCTATCATAGACTTTGCATGTGGAAGTACCTATCTGATGCTACAAAAATCAACACAAAAACCGTATAGCTCGTACCGATCTACCCTCATGGTGCTGAAATTAGGTTCTCAAATGACCGATTTTGAAAAACTAATTGCACTAGTTTCCTCTGTGTTGATACCTAAAATGTTATCGATACATTTCATGGGTTTAATCCTATAAAAATCATAATTGCAAGCGTACTTTACACCATAGTGTCGAGATATTTCCATAATTCCATTAAAAGGATGACTATAGAACTGATACATATCATGTTTCATTAGAGATGAGAGTGAACGCAGAGGTTTATAAATTAATCAATAGGGGCAAGGTGACAATCCTTTTAGCAGGAGGATGGACATGTGTCGTTGGTCTAGTCCTCTCCTTAGGACCTACCACATGTCGTCATATTTTCCTTCTGTCTAAAGACGACCCAATCTGGGGTACTATTTTGGTATGGTTGGTAGAAATAATGAAGTAACATTTTTTTGAATGAAAAGTAGTAAGAAAAATGGATGAAATATTGTCTACAATCGGTTGAGATAATATCATTTGGGTAATGGTTGGAAATATCTTGTCTCACCCTTAAACACTTACAAGAGTGATATTATTGGTACCTTGTCAACATCAATTAAGACACAAAAAAAGGGCAAACATTTCACAAACAAGATTTTAACTTGAGTGAGGTGGATAAACAACTTCTCATTTTAATCACATAAGCTAAGATGCAATTAACATGATTACAAAGAAAGTTATTTTATATTGGCCAAAATTAATATCATAGAAACAAATGCTTTACTACCATGGAAAGTATTAATATGAAAATTGAAAGTATGAGAGACTCTCATAATGTTCTCTAAATCTTAATTAAAAAATAAAATAAAAATTATCATACAATGTTTACTCTAAAATAAACCATTTTACTAATTAAATATTCATTAATTAAAATACCTTATTTTCTTAAGAATTGACCTAAATATGTTACATTTTAAGAATTTCTAGAATCACAACACCATAGTCTTATCTCAAAAGATTTAAGTAATTGTAATATGGAATGGAGATCTTATTTTATGGGCTACCTCTATATTACATTAAGCCTTGTTACCATGATCAATCTTAAAATATTTTTGTAATTTTGCAAATTGTATTGTTAGAGAATCAAAGTTTTGACTTCAATATTCAATATTACAAATCCTATATCAAGAAATAATAAAAATATATACCTTACAATTTTATTTAAAATATTAAATATATTTTTTATATCTTCTTTTATTAACATGATTTATATAAACATAATAATTGCTTTTCTATCTTTTTGTTTTAGCCAATGGATACCATTTTTATAAAAAGATTCTAAAATGTTTCCTTTTACACTTGAGAAAAAACAATTTGACAATTTGTATTTTAACAAAAGTATATCATCTAAATTTCAAAGATTCTATTGGATACCATTTTTATAGAAACATTCAATGTTTCCTTTTACACTTGGGAAAAACACAATTTGAAAATTTGTATTTTAACAAAAACGTATTATCTAAATTTCAACAAATTAAAACAAAATACATAATCTATATTTCAATAAATAGGAATTCCCAAATTTGTTTCATTTTGTTTTTTGTTGTTTACTTTTTAAGATTTTTATATTGCTTTTTCTCATTAGACTTTTCTTACTTTTTAAAGCTTTTCTAGTTTTCTTTTTTAAACTTTATATTGTTTCCTTATGCTTTAAGTTATTTCCTGTTTTAAGCTTTTTATCATTTTTCAGCTTTTAATGTCTTTTTATGCAGCTCGAGAGAACCAGCGATGGCAGGTGGGCAATCTCAATCTTCTTTTCAAACGACCATTCGCAGCATGCTTTGCTTGGGCGCAACTTCTCCACCAAGGGCATCAAGCAATTCCGCATTGTCGCTTCTCCACATTCTGCAATTTCTGGCATTTCGGCTTTCTTTCTACATTCTGTTATTTCTGGCATTTCCGCATTCTGCAATTTCTGACAGGCATTTCTGCAATTTCTGGCATTTCCGCAACTTCTCCTCTTTCCATGGCCATGGAAATTTTGATTGGCTGTCTTTTCATTGCGTTTACATTGATGTTTAGGGTTTTATTTCGTTTCGTGCTTTATACAGGGATCGGATCAAGGTGTATGTGATGTGGAGTATGTAATGTTTTTATTGTTTCGTTTTATAGATATTAACGTCTAAATTCTTTGAAATCTGTAGGTGGGTCTATATTGATCAGTTACAATCATGGCACATATTTGTTGGGCAGGTTGCAGCAATGTCCAAAGCTGGACTATCATCAATCATTATGAGAACTCCCCAGAGAAACATGCAAAATGCACGCCTAGGATAAGGGTATCTAATCTCACCAATGGCTTATTTCTTTCAATTTCATGTATTCATTCATTTGCAAACCTGATGTACTAAGCCCTGACCTAGCCTGACCCTCTCTAAATTCATTTACAGATTTCTGGCATTCCCGCTTCTGATATACTAAGCCCTGACCTAGCCTGGAATTTGAGGCATTTCCGCTTCTGCAATTTCTTGTATTTTCGTAACCTCCCCTCTTTCCATGGCCACGGAAATTTGGATTGGCGGTCTTTTCATTTCGTTTACATTGATGTTTATGGTTTTCTTTTGTTTAGTGCTTTCTTGATGGATCGGATCAAGGTGTATGGGATGCGGAGTATGCAATGGTTTTATTGTTTCTTTTGATGCCCCATATTCCCATCAGAGATAGAAACATATGCATTTATTCAACAACAGCAGCAAAGGCTGCTCTGCTCTGTCATAGGAGAAAATATTTGATTCTCTGATCTTCTCCGCCATATGTAAATGCTGTCGAGTAATGCTTATGGTTTATATTGATGCTTATGGTTTTCTTTAGTTTCGTGCTTTCTAGATGGATCGGATCAATAGTTTTATTGTTTCGTTTGATGCCCCATATTCCATTAGAGATAGAAACCTATGCATTCATTCATTCAACAGCAGCAGCATTGTCTGCTCATCAGAGATAGAAACCTATGCATTCATTCAGTGGCAACAGCACTGTCTGCTCTGCTCTGCCATATGAGAGAACATCTGATTGCTCTGCTCTGCTCTGCCATATGAGAGAACATCTGATTGCTCTGCTCTGCGCTGCCATATGTAAATGCTATCAAGTAATGCAATATTTTTAATTCATTTCTTTGTCTTCAAAGAATGCAATATGCTAATTCATTGCCAGTTGGAGAATGCAATATTTTCTGTTTATGGGTATAGGTCTATATGTTAATCATTTTTTCTTGAAGAGCATAGGGCTTAATATATTTCTCTATTAGTACTTTTACATTAAGGCAATTCGTGTAATTTTTTTTTCTTTAGTATGTCAAAAGGTTGTATAATTTTTAAATTTTTTGTAAAAGGTTGTATAATTTTTTAATTTTTTGTAAAACATGCCAGAGGAGTGTAGGCCAAAAGCTTGTATTTTTTTTAATTATTTGTAAAGTATTCCCCAAAAAAAAATTGTATATTTTTTATTGGTTTACACTAAGGTAATTGTTGTATTTTTTTTTCTTCAATATGTCAAAAGGTTGTATATTTTTTTAATTTTTTGTAAAGCATGTCACAAGAGTGTAGGCCAAAAGTTTGCATTTTTTTTTAATTATTTGTAAAGTATGTCAATAGTTTTGATTATTTTTGGGTATTAATTAGTTTAGAGACTGCAATAATAATTTGAGTTTTTAATCCTAGATGGAGGGGGAGGGAGGGAGGGAGGATAGAGGGAGGAGGAAAGGAGGGGGTATGTGAGGAGAAGGAGAAGGGAGGGGGTGTGGGAGGGAGAGAGGAAGAGGAGGATGGAAGGGGTGTGTGTAGAAGGAGGAGGGAAGGCAGGAGAGAGAGAGAGGGAGGAGGGGGAGGGAGGAGGGGGAAATGAGTTGGGAATGGAGGAGGGTGAGGACGAGGAGGAGAAGGGGAGGGAGGATGGAGAGGAGGAGGGGGAGAGAGAGGGAGGTGGGAAGAGGGTGAGAAAGGAGAAGGACGAGTTAGAGGCAAGGTGGAGAGGAGAAGGGAGGGAGGGAGTGGGAGGATGAGGAGCGGGGGATGGATGAGGGAGAGAGGAGAAGGGAGGGCGGGGGAGAGAAAATAAGGAGGGCATGGAGGTAGAGGCAGGGTGGAGAGGAGAGGGAGGAGAAGGGAACACTACTACATTTCGATCCTAAATCCGACGGTTACTTTCGATGGCGCGTGGATTTCTCTTTTTAAACCTACCAAAAATCACAAAGTTAATTTTTTTTTTTGTAAATGTAACCACCAGCGTCGCTTAAGCGACGGATATTCTCATAACCATCGGTTAAGCGACGGATATTCCCATAACCGTCGCATATCCGACGCTTAGGCTAAATACTTTACATCCAAGCACAATACTTTTTATCAAAGCATAGCGGTTTTTTCTTTAAGGAAAAGATCTGATTTTAACTAACCGTCGCATATCCGACGCTTAGTTTTAAATTGAAAATCGTATCCGTATTATTGCTGCGCTTTCCACTTCACTTGCAAATGCTAAAGATCTTGGAGAGTGGATTGGTGCTACTGCACATGGGATTTTCAATTTTCCACCTGGTGTACGACCTGTACCAATTAAGATCCACATTCAAGGGATTGATATAGCCAACTTCGAGGCTTGAATGTAGGCTTTGAGAGCATGCTGCGATGACAAACAGGCGGGGAAGAGGGCTGGTAGCAGTAGCAGGGATTCAATTTTTATTCAGATGGGAAGCGGCAGACGATATTTCCATGGCCTTACCAGGTATATATAAAGCTCTCCAAAATAGGAATATAAAAAATATTATTGATCCTCAACTCTTAGCCATCTGGGACACTTCGATATCCAGATCCACGAATAACGCTTGATTCCTGGGTAGGTGCTTTCGTTAATTTTTAGTGGCTTTGCCCGTGTTCCTATATGTATAGATGTTCCGGTATGAACTGGTGTTTATAGGAGTGATGTTCCAATATCTAAAGTTCCTTTTAGTGTAGTTCCGGTATTTGCAACTGGAAGCCATTTTCCCACATTTGGATCTGTTCCTATGGGTTATGAAACTGAATCATTCACCGGTACTGGGTCTTTATCTGTCTCTTTATATATAGATTGGCAGAGGATTGAAGTACTCAAAAGCCCCATATTGTATGTGGACTCCAGGCCAGGTCTCCTGTTCGAGTACGATAATGTTAGGCAAGTAGTGGTTGATGTTTGATCAGTTAGGGGAATGTAACAGATTTGTGTGTTGCTGAGTTTTCAGCTTTTTGTCTTGTGATGATTTATAATGTATTTTATTGGATATTTGTATCAGTATGTTGACTATCATATGGGAGCAGAGTCAGGATATGTCCGTTTTGAGCAGCCTGAAATGGTTCAGAAACCACGAGCAGCAGCTGTACTTGCAGAAGAGGGGGGGGGTTAGTTGTGAAGAACTATATTGCTGTGTTAGAAGCAGTTGAGGGTATGTGCATATTTTTCTGTGGATGCATGGTATGATGCTTTGTTGTAGCTTGTGCACAATGCATATGTGGTTTGTAAAATGTCCCAAATTTGTATGGACCTTAAAGCTTGATATCAATCTGATTTGTTTGTTTTCAGGTGAAGCTGAGAAGGAATACTGGGCTAAGCTCAGTGAAGGTCAAGATAAGCGTCGGCAATTTGCAGGCAACAGTAGGGGAAGGTACCTTTTTTTTACTCAAAGAGGAATTTGGTTTGGTGGCATTGTGTAGTCAACAAAGGGAAAGTTTCATAAGAGTTCTCAGTTTGCATTTCTTTTGAAAAATTTAAAACATTCAAGGGTTTTCTGGTGTGATTAGTGGCTAGCCCTGTGATGGGATGCCTGATTTTTCCTTGGATAGATCTTCACGAGAGTCATGAATTGCTTAAGAAATGGACATGGCAAAAATTCTAGTCCCATTTGCATTTCTCTGGTTTGTAATTAGGGATGGAGTCTGGGGAATCAGAAAACCCTTCATTTGCAGTCTTATTTTGTTTCACATTGCAGAGTGACAGTGTATTCACTTTTGGTAGTGTTGATCTGTTGTATTCACTTTTGAATTCGTCCCATCTTAAAACAGGAACAACAATTTTAAGTTTTAGAGGTCACAATTTGACATATTTAATTTTGCCTTTCAGTACTTAACAGAGTTGGTAGATGTGAGATTAAGGCTAATGAAAACTCAAGCATTGGCAGAAGCAAGTGCAGCATCTGCTCAATCAGCGGAATCACAGTGTTGTTCTTTGCTGCAAGAACTAGATAAGAAGAATAAGCTACTAGAGGAGCAAGAAAGTCGAGTTACAACACTGGGACAGCAACTTGAAGAGCTGCAGCATGATCTTATTTCAAGAGAGGTCTCCCAGAGACAGATGAAAGAAGAAATTATGAGAATAGAGAAAGAAATAAGCTTTGCAGTTACCAAAGCTGGTACTGATAAGGACTGTGAACTTCAAAAGGTTTTGAATGAAGTTTCTACCAAGAATTTTGAGAACCTTTAAAAACACCTGAGTGCAAAAGACGAAGAGATTGCAAGTCTTAAAGAAGAGATCAAGATAATTTCTACACAGTGGAAACTTAAAACTCAAGATCTTGAAGTATAGGTTTGTATTTTTTTTGTTTGAAGAAAATGTATCTATCGCACGCACACACATAGTTGAATTCTTTCTTTATGGAGGTTATATGATAAATGCACTTAGATCCATCTAGATTAATATAAATGTAATAAAGAAACCCAAATTGAATCTAAATGCATCTATCATCTAGATTAATTTAAATGCAATAAAGAAACGCTAATTGAATCTAAATGCAGTTATCATATAACTAGCTCTTCAGCCCACTAATTTAATATTTAGTAAGCTCACATCAAGAATTAAATTAAGGTGTGGAATTACTTTTACTAAAGCATATTCTCCTCTCTCTACAGACGCAAGAGTGGCCATCATGCTTTAGCCCCAATTTCTAGACAGTCAAGATCTTTAATACGAACGCTTTGTCTTGCTCTGACATCTGTAGCCAAGGGGAAAATGTTTTCCCATGCGAAGCTTGGTTAAGGGGTGGATGTGTAAATTTTCAGGTCCGAGGTGACTGCTGTCTTATGTGTCTTTTTTAATTAAATAAATCAAATCTGGACTTGCAGAAATAAATATTTTGAACATGCAGCAATGGCATAAATAGCCGAAAATGAATTACAGAAGTATAAACACGATACACAAGAATTCTTTTCTTCAAACCAGGTTATCATGTAATAATCAAAACTTACAAGGTCACCTCAACCTGAGGTTAACAGCCTGCTGAAAAGAAACAGTACAACTACACAA